>VBVR01005965.1:0-11049 GCA_011638315.1 Tetramorium parvispinum
TATATATATATATATATTAATATATAATATAATATAATATAATATATCTGAATTATTAGTTAGCTTATCAAGTAGTTGGAAAAACCTTTAATTGTACTTAATATTGTGTAGATATAGTAATAACAAGTAAAATTAGCAGCTTGTAGAAGTGTTTACCTAATAATCTCGTAAGTTAACTATTTACCTTCAATAACTCTCTTCTCACGCAATTCTTGCTGAATGTTGTCGATATGCGCTTTGAACTGCCGGGCCAGATCGGATGATTTAAATTTAACTGCTAACTGTTCGACGCACGGTTCCTGCTCGGCATAGTTCATGCCGGCCCACATCCAGGCCTGGTCCGACGTAGACAACGGATGGAATTCCACATCAGAAGTGATTAGAAAGTTGCAGACGACTTTGTGCACTTGTTCCCGGCGCAACAGTAACCGGTAACTACCATGGCCCGCGTGATGCAAGATTTTCATCTCGCCGATGCCGCGCTCCTTCCACTCCTTCGTGGCATTGTCGTATCTGTACAACTTGGCTCTGTGGCAAAATACTGCGAACGAATAAAAGAATGATGTATTGATGTAATTTGGGCGCAGAACTTAGAAAATAGGGCTCGAATAATCTTAAAAATGAACGAATGAAATATTTTTCCTTAAACAAATCAATGAATCTATCATTACTAATGCATTTACTTAAGCTAAATAATTTTAGAATAAATAATGAAGGATTGTCCTGCATGTCTTGGTACATTTGAGTTAATAACGATAGATAAATCATACGATTCAACATTACTTTCAATAAATATAAAATTCTTCAAGCAAGTTTCCCTTTATGAAGCAGAAAGATTCCAATTCAAAATATTAAATGAAAATATCTAAGACTACCTCTCTCCTCATCTTCTTCGCCAGTTCGGACTTCGATGGCATCCGGCAAAGGTATAATAGGTTCGAATTGAGGATCGTGTTCCTGCTCATTATCTACTTCACCATCATCCTCTTCATTATCCTCTTTTTGCACGGAATCATCACGTGATTTGTTTTGAACCGCCATCGAACTGTTCAGCGATGTAGAGGGTTTCGAGCCGAACACCGATGATCCCGCGCCAGCGAAGGAAAAATTGGGATCTGAAAAAAGTGTCAGTTCGAAATAAAACATTCAGAGGAAAAAAAAAAAATTTACCGAACAGAAGAAATATTGTTGCAAAATCAACAAGTTATCGGCAGGAAATAATTTTAAACTTTGATTTGTTGAATAGCTTTTTTGACTACCAGCTTTCATGACGTACCAACTTTGAAAGCCTCCGTCTGCGGCGTCGCCGCCGCCGCCGCCGCAAGCGTGGAGAACGTCATATTATTCGCCGAGAAAAAATTGGGAACGTCCTCGTTCTTTTGGACGTTATCCAACGGTTTTGCGCCGAAGACGGTCGACGTTGCCGTGCCGCCGAAAACGTTCGTTGCTGGACCAAAGACGTTCGTCACGGCCGTTGGCGTCGTCCCGCCGAAGATAGTCGTCGGTGCCGTCGTCCTGCCGAAAACATTGCTCGTCGTCACCGCAGTCGTGCCGCCGAAGAGGACCGTCGTCGTCGCTGCCGTTGTCCCGCCGAACAAGTTCGTCGTCGGTGCGGCCGTTCCGCCGAAGATATTCGTCGTCGTCGGTGCAGTTGTTACTCCGCCGAAGATGTTCGTCGTCGTCGTGGAGCTGCCGAATGACGGACTGCTACTACCGAATGTTAACTTCGAGAAGGGAGTGGAGTTGGCGCCGAATATCGAGTTGGAGGACTGACTGGAGGTTGTGACCGTCGTCGTGATCACCGTGCTCGACGTTTTCGGAACGGAATTCGCTGTCGTCGCGGGGCTGGTCGTTTTTGCGGTGGAGGAAGAAACGGCATTATCACCGCTGCTCTCGCCGAAGACCGGCGTTTTCGTCGACGCTTTCGAGCCGCCGAAGATGTTTTTGTCGGCATCGAAGGAGAAAGTGGGCGTCTTGAATATCATCGACGTCGGCTGGCCGAATATCGGTTGTCCAGCCGTGCTAGTCGCGTTAAAAGCAGTCGACTGTGTTATTTGAGCGCTGGAAGGATTGCAAATTTTGAGATTTTCCAGCGAGGCGTTCACCGTCGTCTTCTCCGCCGTTTCGTTGGCGCCGAACTGAGGATTCATGCCGAAGGAGAAAGTCGTGGTCTTCTTATCATTGAACAGCTTCAAGTCGCCGGTGCCGAAGCTCATGGTCGAGCTGTCGAAGTTGGTGGTAGTAGCCGAAGACTTGAACGGCGCGGTGGAGGTAACGAAGGAGAAGCCATTCTTCACCGACGCGGATTGCGTCGTGCCCGGGGTAATCTCGCCGGCACTCTCGGGACCGCTCGACAATCTCGTACTGACTTTCGATTGCGTTATTACCTTCTTCTCTTCAGGCACGGGCTTGGTCAAATCTTGTCCAACGTCTGGATATAACACTATACTCGGTTTCCTGCAGCCTCTGCACCCGGGACAGTCTTCCTTTTGCTTGTAAGCGTAGAAGTTCTCCGGTAGCTGCAACTTCAAGGCCGCCGCTTTCTCTTCCGGAGTGACCTTTGTCTCGTAAACAATCTCGAGCTCCTTGATCGGAGAGCTGGTTGTCTTCGCCAGTGTTTTCGTCATGTGCTTGCCCGTCTTCTCGCTGCTGATAGCCGATGGTTTAACGTTTTGTCTGGCGTGGTCGATTGCTCTCTTGAAATCCGCTGCGATCTCGGATGTCTTGAAGCGGCAGGCGAATTGCATATACTCGATCTCGCCCTCGCTATAGTCTGCAGTGGTCCACAGCCATGTTTTCTCGTCTTTCGGCGTGAACTCTAGTTCACCAGATAGCATGTGATTGAGGCATAGCTTCAGAACGTGGTCCCGACGCATGATCAGCCGCAACTTGCCGGTTTCTTTGTGACATAGCAGCTTGATGTCGCCCAATCCACGCTCCTTCCATTCCTTTACAGCAGTGTCGAACCTGAAGAGCTTCGCCCGATGACTGTAGAGCACTTCCTCGTCTTCCTCGCCAGTCTTCACCTCGATCTTGTCCGGCAATGGCACAATCGGCGAAAAGTGGACGTCCTCGTTCTCCAAAACTTCGTCCTCGCTGGTTTCACCGCCGCCGGGCGATTTAGCCGGCGACTTGGCCGTAAAGTTGAAACCGAACGACTTGGCGGGCGAGCCGAAGGTGAACGGCGAGTCATCCGCGGAGGTTTTTATCGGCATACCAAACACGAAGTTGGTGCCTGCAGTCTCTTCGAGTTTGGATGAAGTCACCTTCGCGTCATTCGCACCTTTATCCTCCGCCTTTGGCATCCGGAAGTTAAAACTGCTGGCGGTTGTTTCCTTGGTGATGTCCTTGGGAATGCCGAAAGAGAATGTGGTAATGGGCGCTGCGGAAGAGGACGCATTTAGATGGAAAATACTGGCTTGCTGCGGCTTGGGTGGCTGAGACGGATCCTTGGGACTGTCGCAGGCGACGCAATAGATGTTCGTCCCGGAATTGACGATGTAACATCCCGTGCAGGTCCAGGAGCCGGCGGGCAACTTGAACAATTCAGACAACGGTGGTTTGGAGTCGGCAGGTTTAGTAGTGATCGCAGAACTCTTGTTGCTCGCCACCGAGGGCGACGGAGCCTCACAAGCTATGCATTTCATGTCCGTGGCGTTGTTTCTTGTGTAACAGTCGCTACACTCCCAGGAACCGGTTGGTGGCTTGAACAGTTCCGACAGCGGCGGTGGTTTCGCTTCCGTGGCGTTCTGACTTCTGCTCTCGCTCGACGTCGCCTGAGTCTTCTTCTCGAGCTCCTTCGCGATTTCATTCGGGCTGCTGCCCTTGGCTAACTTCTGCTGGCAGCTCGACACGACGTTGTAGAACTGCGACGCCAGTTCCGGCGTGCTGAAAGTCGCGGCGTGTAACGACCAGGTCTTACCGGGTTCTTTAGCGTTTTCCGGAACGGTCCAATTGACAACCGTAGTGCCGTTCTTGTATGTAAACGCCATGTACACCGGAATCGCATGGCTGTAGATCTTAGAACTTGTGTCATCCGTCAGTAGCAAGCGCAACTTGCCGGATTTCATGTTTAGCAACAGCATCAACGATCCCGTACCCTTGTTCTTCCACTGCATGGCGCTGGTACCGTTGACACATTGACATTGAAGGCTCGCTATTCCGACGAACAATTTCTGCTCGTTTTCTGTTTGCGGTTGGGCCATTTCGTTGGGCGAGCCCTGCTTCATAGCGCCGGGTGGCGGCAAGCGAGGCCTCCTCAATCCTGTAGAGTTCTGACCGGTTGTGGGGGAGCTAAATATTGGCGACGCGTTGGAACTCGTTAAAACAGACTGTAAGTTTGTTGTCGGAGTCGCACTGAAAACGAAGCTTGCAGACGGTGTCGAGGCAACGCTCGTTGCGGTAGTGGTCGCGATTTTTGTCTCGGCCTTACCGATTGACATGGTGAACGAGAATCCGCTGAACGGACTGACTTTTGATGGCTCCTCGGTCTTCTTGGAGTCACCTGTTTCTGTGTCGCTGACCTCCTGAATGATAGGTTTGGAACTGAAGGAGAACCCTCCTAGAGTCGTCGTGCCAGATTTCGATTTGTCTGAGGGAACTTCCGTCGTTGAGCTTATTTTAGCTTGTTGCGTTAACTGTGACTTCTTGGACGAATCTTTGTCGTGAGAGGAAACTTTTTCGCTCTTGGGCGGCTTTGTCGGAGACATTGCAAGTAGGGTGAATCTGGCCTGATCGAAGGCCTCCTTGAACGCCATCGCTTCTTCCGCGGTTTTAAATCTGATGCAGAGCTTCTCCAGTCTCACTTCCTCGTCGGCGAAGTCGTTAGCGACCCAGAACCAAGCCTTGTTGTTATTCGCCATAGGACTCAACTCCATGTCGGGCCTCAGCATGTGATTCGCGCAGATCTTCAAGATCTGATCGCGACGCATCAGCAAGCGCACCTTGCCTTCCGAGTTGCGCAGCAGTTTCACGTCACCAACGCCACGTTCCTTCCATTCCTTGTCGACGAAGCGGAACAACTTCGCCCGGCCGCAGTACAGAGTGTCCTCGTCCTCCTCGCCGGTGGTGATTTTCACCTTCGCGGGCAACGGTATGACAGGTACGAAGTTCGGTATCGGGTCATGCTCCTGCTCGCATACCTCTGTGGATGTATTTGGCGATTCGACCGGCTCGTAGATAGATTTATTAGCAGTCTCGCCATGTATCTTACTATCCTGTCTGCTTAGCAAAGCACTGCTGCTAGTCGTGTGCCTCACATTAGACGGTGATGCTGTTAGATTGGAATAGATCGGTACGTTGATATTGGCCGGGGTTACATAGGTGGAGGTTGGCGGTAGGTTGACAGTGGTCGGTATGGTGGCTTGCAAGGGCATGGGGATCTGATAGCAATGCGGCACATTGGAAGACGATGACTTTGTTGTCGTCATTGTCGTTGACGCTACTGCCATCATCGACGTCGTCGTTATAGGCGTAGTCGAGAAGGTGACGGCCGTTCCTAATCGGTACTGCGGTGGTATAGTGACACTTAGAGTCGGTTGAGTGGATGGCACCGTGGTCGGTAGCGTGTCGGACGTTGTGATGACCACATTCACAGGAGGTGCTTTGTTCACCGGGGCGTCTTTGATGATCGTCGTCGCTGTGGTCGCGGTAATCGCCGACGTTGTCGTCACCGTCTCTGACCTGGTCCGGGATGGCGTTTCGATCTTCTGCTTCAGCGAGATCTGTAACGACGGATTTGTCGCAGTTGTCGGCATAAGATCGGACAACTGTGAGGAGAGTGACGGCGCAAAGAGACCTTGCTGCAGCGGATTTTCCGGCACTTTCGTCTGATTGGGATACAGCATCTGCATCGGGTAAACGGTGTGCGAGTACAGGGATGATATGGCCGCCTGAGCGTTCGGATCCGGGAACGGTAGTGCCCCTTGGAGGATACTGGAATACTGGAACGGAGTCGGCGCGGAAGGAGCGTCGAGTAAGGGTGCCGAGTAAGGATATAGCAGCGTCGGGTAATGTCGAGCGTGCTGCGGCGTATATATGTTACCGGAAATCGAAGAGACCGGCACGGTCGGTTGACTCAAACTGTTCAAATCGTACTCATTGTCGTCGTAGAAGTCTTCAGGATCAATGGCGGGATTCACATTCTGTTGCTGCTGTATACGCTGCTGCTGCTGCTGCTGTTGTTGCTGGTGCTGCTTTTGATTCTCTTTTCGCGACTCAGTCATCTCTTTTGTCAGATTGTCCACTTTATCGGTCAACGACTTCATGTGTAGCATCATGTTCTTCATCTGTTCCATTATTTCCTGTATCTCATTTTCCCGGGACTGCACAATCTGACGTAACTGAGCGTCGAGGCGCTCCGGGCTCGGACGTGCCTCCGTGCGGTTTTTCGACAGGTTTAGATAATCCTGCAACCTGCACGGTGTGCTGGCGTGTTTCGGCGTACGATGGGCGTTTCTCTGAGGAGTGCTTAGCATGTTCGAACCACCCAGCGTTGTCAGCATCGGCAAGGTCGAATTTGTAACTGCCTGATCCACAGCGCTGTGAGTAGGCGAATAGCTCTCGTCGGATATACCGTCGATGTCATTTCTACTCAAGTCGCCTCTGCCCAAGTCTGGATCTATCCTCTTCAGCTCGTTCTCGATGTCAGTGATGTGAGTGCCGAGCTCAGCGTTCAGCGGGTGTTTAGGATTCGTACCCGGGCTACGAAGTCGGTCGAGCGTGAGGTAGTAGCAGTTCCTCGCCTTCGACAGCATGATAATGTGCTGCGATCGCATCTCCGACGTTAGGCTCTCACGAGGCGTGGAATTCACTATCTCGTCTGCGAAGATCTTATAAATCTGCGCCAGTTGGAACGACGCTTCCGGGCACTTGAGTGCCTGTAGCGCGTCAATTGCGTGCTCGTACTGTTCGTTACGTACGAGGCGCTGAGCCAACAGCAACTTGCCCTCCTCGAGGGCGTTTGTCAGCTCGAAATTGTTCATCTCTTTGCCCTGATAATTGAACAATTTCGAGGGAGACATACGTAACGTCTGATTATTCTGCAATCTTTCCAACAACGGTAGGGCGGCGGTCCAATACAGCTCGGAACGTTTAAGAACGTTGCCATTTGCTTCATCCTTTTCCTTCATCATCTTCGCGCGATAGTGGAACATGCGCGCTAGATGCACCAATAACACCGGATGTATGCCGTGATTACCGATGCAGCGAATGACTTCTAAACCCTGTTGCAATTCCTGTCGTAGCTCGCCGATGTCGCCGTCTACGTTCTCTCGCTTGGAGTACATCTTATATGCTGCCGACCACCATTTATCCTGATTACTTGTGGATAGCGTCGCGGTAAGATCCATAGGTAGTGTCGGCAATTTCTCTGGATTCACGAAGCTACCGAGTTGCTGTTCCTCTAGAACGGCGGATGAACAAAGTATCGCTGCGTTGAGGAACGCGTCGATATCAATGAGACATAAGCTGTCGGGTGCTGCCTTATTCGGATCATCTACCGAAAACTGCAACGCTGGGAACACGCGCGAGGTTTGATCTGGATATGGAGCATCTTTATGCTGAGGCCGATTCTCCATCCCAAGCCAAATTTGATGATGCAGTGAGGCAGGCAATACTTCTTGAGCGACTGTAAACAAAATGTTAAAGTGTCCTTATTATTTTTTTTGCATTGTTTTTCATTAAATTGAGTTTCTGGAATTTATTCTGTAGATTATTGCAAACTCAAGAGTTTTAAGTGTAACTTGTTACCTTTTATCTAATCTAATAGCAGAAAAATACAATGTAATTTATTATGCAAATAGATTGCAAATAAATACAAAAACATTTGACTATCCTTGCATATTTCAACAATTCAAAGACAGATTAATAAACATACTTTGGCTGTAAGTCCTTAGTTGATTTGTAGTGCACATGCGTAAAGGTGGATTAGAAGCTGAATGAAAATGGCAGAAAAATGAATTTCGCATACGATCGAGGTGTATCCTGGTCACAAAAATTCTCTGAGAAAAAAAAAAGCACATTAAACGTACATCAAGGCGTTTAATTGGCGGAATCTGATTAAAGTTCGATCTGTACCTGATAAATACGCTCTCTCCAAAGTCCCGTGCAAAATTTATCAATTTTATCCATTAGCTTTTTTATGTCATCCCTAGCATAATTTTGAAGAATGTAACCTAACGATAAAAATAAACAATAAAAATTAGTAAAGGCACTTAATAACAATTCTTGCAGGATAATGTATCTTTTCGTACCAGCTTGGCAACATCGATATGCTGCCTCCATAGCCCATACATTGAATTGATTCTTAAATCCATCACTTTCTAGTTGCATGCGCAAACGGTTTTCTAACGGAGCTACGTGTAAAGCTGTCAATAACAGGGGCGAGCACAGTCTTCCCGCTTCGTTCCAACTTCCTTGCTCGCGTTTCGTTTTGCGTAATTGTAAACACGCCAAGTGGAAGTGCAACTGACCCCACATGTGCGTAAACAAGTGCTCCGTGAAAGCGTATTGCTCAGAAAAGTTTTTCGACTTCATTTCGTTCAGGTTTTGGTCAAAACTAGAACATAATGTTCGCTTCATAAATATTTAATTTAATTTAATATTTATTAATTTATTATTAAAGATAAATGCTTATAAAACAGGCAAATGCAACTATTGTACTTTCAAGATATGTTCATTCTATAAATATTATGTACAAAGAGCTTCAGCTTTATTACTATTCCACTGATAATCAAATTAGATAATACAGTTTATAAAGATATTATTCAACTTACTTAAATATTGCCTGAGCTGCTTCTGGAATGCTTTTCTTCATTTCACCACCTTGCTCCCTGAGACTTAATCCCGCATATTTGTCCGATACAGAGATGTAGAAAAACCAGAAAGACCAATCGAGAGATTTAGTCTCTTTATATTTTGTTAATAATTCGTACAGCAACTGATACCACACGATGCTGTCTCTATGAGGTACAGTGGCCTCTACACTGATAGCATGTTCATAAGCCTTATCCAATTTGCGTTCTGACATGTAATAATTTAACAATTTGATACGAAGTTGCACGTCCGTCGGTCTTGCAGCCAATTCAGCTAGAAAATTTACATATGTTAGTTTTCCGTTCTTTAATCTTATTCTATTATTGAAATGATAAATACTTACATGCAATAAGTGCTTCAAGATCATCGCTGCTGTTGTTTGGTTTCTCTACAGTCAACAGCTTCTCTTTTAATTGAAAAACTACTGGGTGATGAGGAAACAATTTGTCAGCCCTTTCAACCCAATATTTGAGTTTATGAACGTCCATTCCTATGTCCATGTCAACCAATAATTCGCATACTAAAACAAAAAATTTAAATGTTACGAATGACATAAAACCATTCAAAGAACCAATATGAGACAAATGTAAATATGCCAGTTTCTTACCTTTCAAAACCAGACCATCTTGTTTCCCCTCGAGTTCAAGGGAAGCTTTGTACTCGTTAAAAGCTGATTCCTTTTGACCAAGAGCCTCGTACGCTTGACCCAGCAACTTATGCGCACTGGGAGAATTATCCCGTATTTCTAAGTAATTATATACGTATCTCTTTGTCGATTCATAATCCCCTACTTGATAATACAGTTTGGCAACATTGTAACAACGAATCTTTTTCTGTAAAAAACAAATTAAATAAGAATTGTAGACAATTCAAATTGAAAGATAAGATATTCTTTAAAAACATTTAATAATAAATTACATTAGTAAATTTATTAATAAATTAATAAAAAATTCTTATTTTAATAAATAAAAACAATTTTTATGAAACTCTTATATTTGGAAATAAAATTCAGATTATATTGCATAAAAATTATTATAATCATTGTTATCAAAATTACAAAACACTAAATACTATATTCCTATTAATTTTTTATATTATCCCAATTTGTGTCAAATATATTAATAAAAATGTTAGAAAAGAGCTTTAAATAAGACAAATTTATTATACTCTGAATAGAAAGCATCTTGAAAGTTCAAATTGAAATTTTTTTATAGCAACGACAATCTGGGCTCAAAAAATGGTAATCGTTAGGCAAACATCGCGTTGCGAGGACAAGTTCGCGGTCGACGTTTGCGACCGTGTCAGGTAAACATGAATATCAGCTAAACTGGACGAGAAATACGGATTCGAGGTCCCACAATAGACGGATCTAAACTGAGAGACAGCCGATCGACTGCCGTCGGTATCGATAGCGCGAGGACGGTTTCCCGCGAAAATTCGCCATCATCGATACGTCGCGCTCGCGTGCGTTCTCGCCTGGCGTGACGACTCGAGGGTGCTTCGCAATACCGAACGACCGTCGTCCGACCGGTATCGAACGCGGCCGCTCGGCAGCGGCCGCAAGCGGGAGGCGAGGCGGAAGGACCCGCTCGACCGTTATCCGCGAATGTCGGAAAGCGAGAGGGAGAGAGATAGAGAGATATAGACCGTTCTCGTGCGCAAAGGTAACCTCACCTCGTTCTCGTTCCGCAGCTTGCCGAAGACATTCTGCACGTGGCGGTCAACGTCCTTTTTCGAACGGAACATGCTGTTGGCTGAATCAGCTCGACCAGCTCTGTTCTCTCACTTTCGTTGCACAACGGCACCTAAGCTCTTCGTTACTTGCGCACTTCACAGCGGCTCATCACGCAAATATCCGCAACGCACGTATCTCTTTCAAACGGCACTGTCGAATTCAATGTTGCCAACCACGATGATCGTTAACGCAAATATCCCCCATGTAGGGTTCAGGGCCGACAATGAAGAATTCGTCGTCTCATACCAAAAGTTACTAAAGGCGAACCAATTATGGCCCTAGTTTACACGTGGTTTACACCGAACGTGTTTAGTTCGTATCAAATACGTTTTTCCCATGGAGGTAAGGCTGGAGGCCGGTGGAGGGCCAATTTCACCACTGTCGGTTAGATTAATCGACGGTTAAAGTTAGCAGGGTGGTCAATAGATTTTAAAATTTTGTCATACTTATAACCTGAAATTTTAATGGGTAAATCTATTGGCCATCCGCTAATTTTAACC
>VBVR01005966.1:0-11049 GCA_011638315.1 Tetramorium parvispinum
GAGGGAGGGAGCGCGCGCGGAGGGATCGACGCTCGCGCGGATAGGAGAGCGCGGGGAAGAGTCCGACGACGAGGCGACGGCGGGCAGCGACGGCGGTGCCGGCGAGCATGCAGTTGACGAGCTGGCGGTCGGGTGGTGGAAGCTGGCGTCGGGGCCGCCGAAGGAGAGGGAACCTCACAGGGTGACGGGCGTGTTGGGGTTCGGGGGGGCGAGCAGGGAGCCAAGCGATTCCGCAAAGCTCGCGCCAGTAGACGGCAGCACTGCGGCCCGGGCGTATCGCAGTTCGCGTTTGATCGTCAGCAACGCGCTTTTGTCTCTACCGCCTGGTCGACCTATCGTCCGTCGTCTCGAGGGTGAAGGTGCCTGCCCGACGATACCCCCCTTCACTCCCTCCCACAGTCCCACTTGGCGTATCTCGTATATGCGCGCGAGCGCGCGCGCGTACACGCACCTACCCCCTTCCCCTTTCGCTAACCGACGAGGTGGTTCTCCTATTGTTGTGGTCTTGACCGGCCCGCGCGCGTCGCCGTCGAGGGTATACATCGCGGCCGGGACCAGCTTTTTGTCCCGCGTCTCTACCCCCGGAGATCAGCGATACTTGTAGTGCGATCGCGAGAGCTGTATCGATAATCGCGAGAATATCACAAATAGGGTGGGGGGAGAGAAAGAGGGAGGGAGAGGGAGAAAGAGAGAGAGAGAGAGAGGTGATTGTGAGAGAGCGACGACACTGGCTGGCCGGACGGATCGCGAGAATTCTGGCGGATTCGTGGCATCCAATATCCGGTCGATAATGCGTCGTGATGCAGCTCGGTGACAGCTGAAGAAGGGAACTTCGTACACCGCTTCCGTTTATCCCCCGGGATACATGGGCGGGGGCTCCGCACAGCGGATCCCGAGCGATCGGTGACGACAGGTCGATGCTGATTGTCGCCAGCTCGGCGGACGTTGTCCTTCGTGTTCTGAGAAAGGATTTAGTTTCTAGTGCCCGTAGAGATTGATCCGAGTTTGCTGCCCTTCGCTTCGATAATTGAAATGCGAGTTTCCTCAATCAATACCATGTTATGCGCTGTCTCAATTGAACACGCCAGTGGAAGCTGACATTTTTTTTAGTTGGATTCCTGCAGTGTTTCCTCTGAAGTGAACATTTTGTTGCCTCCCGGTCGCTGTTAATTCATGTATTTGATATCAGTTGATATTTTATCAACAATATTGAGCGGTAATTATCGTTCGATCGATTGTTCTTCACGTTTGATCTACTTCGTCATCGAAAGTAAAATACGTTTCTGTTTTCTCATTATGTTGAATCATCAAACTAGGATAAAATTCACTTCAATTCGCAAACTTATTGAATAACTACACTTTACATCTTGGAAAAGAATTCTTGTTGTTTAGGAAGTAGTTAAAGTTCGTGTTTACTAAATTTACTGGGGTTTAATGAGAATCGTTTCTCCTGAACGAGGTCACGATCCCGGAATCCAACTTTTCCCCCCTCGGGAGCCTTCTACTTATCTTTCGCTCGTGCTTAACCCGAGATAAATCAGTTTATCAACCGATTCAGCTGGCTTGCTCCGTTTATCTACTCCTAGACGCGTTCCAGCGTATGCATATCGATGCCACGAATCTTCCGGAAGTTGTTCGCGTCTGTCGAGAACCGGCGCGTGTACATCGATACGATTTTTCCAGTGGAGAGGGGTTCGCCGTCGTCGATCTAGCCCTTAAAGAGGATCCCGATGCAAGGACGATCACGTATATATATACGTACAGCTTAATTTTGTGTCGCGCCCGTCTCGTGCGCGATTGTTAATGATCTCGTCGGCCCGCGGAGAACCCGCCGTATGATTGTGTGCTGTGTCAAGTCAGTGAAAGTCAAGTCACGGGTCTGCCCCGCTCCCTGCCTCATCATGGATAAACGCTCACAGTGACCGACCAGCCCGGACTGGTCCCACGTCCTCGACCTCGGACGACGTAAGTGCTCCATGATGATGTGATTATACCCGCCGGTGATCATTCCTCTTGAGATGTGCCCTCGAGACTTTTGTGCGTCTTGCGCACCGCGAGAGGCCTATAGATGACAGTGAAATATTATCCGGACACTTTAGAACTGGGGCAACTAATGCCACTCACTGGCGATTTAGGAGTAAACCGTGAAAGAAAACGTGTCAAACCGCAGAATTTGGCTAACATTGAACCAGGAAATGCCATTGTGTGGTGATTGCGCTAGTTCTAAATTAGAATCTTTTGTCTCGGATGCGAAATGTCTATTAAACTTTGACTCTGTCAAAGAAATATTGATTTATCCTTTATAAATTTTTATAAACTGGTTTTTCAACTAGTGTATATAAATTAAGTTGATACTAACGCTGTAATTTGTCATTACTCTTTTTTTGAGTGAATATTGATGATTTATGTCGTTACTTTAATATTTAAAGGTCTATTTATTTAAGTCCGAAAACTTCGCTTCGGGCAAATGAGAGCGGAAGTTTACTGTGGTTTGAAACTTAGCGGAATTTAGTGGAAGGCGAACAGTGGGATCATTGATTTATTTGCAACTTAGACCAAGCTGTCTGCATGATAAAGCTCAATCAATGATTCAAAGCGATAGCGATTCCAAGAAGGGACGGATATCGCGGTTGGACTACTTGGCCAGCATATCGATTTGCCCGAATGCACTTCGGTATTTGCGAATCGTGATCGGACGTTCGCCAAACTAATTACTTGAAAACATCTCGGCCGGCACTCCGCTGGAATGGCTGTAATCGATAAAGTTTAAGTCATCCTAAGAAAAACTTACTGCCATTAATTGTTAGCATAGTTGAAATTGCGTCAAATCTCTCGTATTTCCAGCAAGCGATTGGTCCAAATTATGTCTAAACTGAAATGTTTTGTCCATCGAAAGTTACCGTCTTACTAATCGCCTTAAAACTTAAAACTCACTTCTATTCGAGGTCGCTTAAGAGAATTGCAGGACCAAGTGTGTTTATCTCGGATTTAATTTCTTTCTCGAAAACGACGCTGTCTACGGCAAAAACTTTCAACGAAGACAATCGAACGCCACTCTCAATTCAGCAATCAGTGGCAAGATAGTTTCGCTATCAGGTTTTACTATCGAGAGTCATTCCGGAGGATAAAAAGCACTCGTAACAGCCGCGGCTTTTAAAGTCGGGGCAATTCTAAAATTATTGCGCTGCAAAGTACTTGGCAAAAAAAAAAAAGAGTATGTCGATCTCATCGTAAAGTTTATTGAGGCGGCCGATATACTGATCCGTCGCGATCGTGCACTTTCCATCACTGTCCTTTCCGTTCTTCTGCTGTACATGATATCAAGAGCCTTTTTAAACATAATTTTGCGGCTTCCGGCTATTTTGCTTGCATTTATCTAGATTTCCATCGACGATAATAGGTAGATATCGCGCGGCGGATAACAATGGAACTTTTTCTCCGACGTTACCGATAAACGAGCGATAACGTAAATACGATGGTCATATCTGCAGTGCCGAATAACAAGAGATAAATAAAAATAAAATTTGCGACTCGAAAGTTAAAGCAATTTCGCAATTGCGGCATGTTTTAATATTTTACAAGCATAATATATACCGCGTCCGTATACAAAACGTTCACAAAGTGTCTCTTAAAACTCGTAATAATTCAGAAAACGTATAAGCATATCTAAGATATGTATTCAAAAGACACTTTACCTGACAATGAGTATACATTTATGCATTCTTTTTATTGAATAGACATTGGTTATTTTAGCTCTCCGATTTTTTGTAGCTGACAAAATATTCCTACTAGACGCGTTATCAGCGCAAACAGTTCTGCAGATTATTTTAAAAATAGCCCCGCGCCGAAGCAGCGCGGACATTTCGAATAGCTTACTCGCGAACTTATCGTTACTCGAGTCTCCAAGGAAATCGTTTTGGTGATAACGGACAGCGATAGTTGTCGCGAAAGGAAGAGAAATGGGGGCGAGTTTCCATCGGTTTCGCCTGTCAAACTTTTCGAATATCATTTTTCGCCCTTTTTCCTCTCGCCGCCATCATCTTTTCTATTTAGTGCGCGCGGATGTATACACGCGTAATGTGATTAACGAGCACACGAGAGAATTGTCACGGACAACGAAAGGAGAAGGTAAAGAGGGAGAGAGAAGGAGAGCGAAGAAACAAAGGATATACAATGAAAAGAGGGGCCAGGGGAAGTACGCGG
Organism: Tetramorium parvispinum; assembly: GCA_011638315.1. NCBI lineage: Eukaryota > Metazoa > Arthropoda > Insecta > Hymenoptera > Formicidae > Tetramorium > Tetramorium parvispinum. The sequence goes on from VBVR01005966.1 coordinate 4,204, forward strand.
GCGAAGATCTATTATGATGCGCGGGGGAGGGAGATAACAGAAGAGGAAAAGAGGGGAAAAAGGGAGTCACGATGGACGAAGGGTAAGGGGGAACAGATAGCGATGGTGCGAGCGCGTACGAGGGATGGAAAGAGAGAACGGCAGGGGTGAGTAGGAAGGGCGAGAGAAGACCGGAAGGGAAAGAGAGAAAGATAGAGAGAGAGAGAGAGATGGTAGGGAAAATGAATTCTCGTTGGCAGTCAGATAACCCGGTACGATCGATCGGTGAATATCTGCCGCTCCGACAGCGTTGTACACACGCCGCACTTACACAGAGAAACACGGCGCCCTATGTACGCGGAAACACGGTTATATTATACATGGCGCAGAGACACGCTTATGTACCGTCAGGTATGCGCCGCGCCGCGTACGTGTATGTAGATTTATGCGCTCGCGTCCGCGTTTACGCGTGTGCTCGCGCGCGTGCACGTATACGCGGCCGCGTGCACATAGGGACCCGTCTGCCGGCGCGACTTCGTGAAACGGGAGGAGGTACGCACATGCACTATGCATGAATGCGTGCACATACACACCGGACCCGGGCTGGATTTATTCCCGGCGGAACTTCGCGACGCGTGGAGACGAGAGAGGAATGCGAGAGGAAGAGCGAAAAGAGCTCTGCGGCGAGATGCGAGAATCCACGGACGTCGCCCGTCCGCACGGACCGTCGAAGGGCTTGTCAAAGGAGCGCATATTTTTGATCTCTGTCGAGGAATGTGTGCTACAAGTAACAAGAGAGCTCGTTAGAAAAAAAAGTCAATCGGAAATGTTGTTTCGATGACTGATTCGAAGAACCTTAAAAAAGAAGAAATTGGGCGAAGAAATCAACCTTTGCCAAGATATAAGAGTAGTTTATAAAACTATGAAGGTATCCGGTATTTATTTTTTTTATCAGTATTTGTTATTGATCTGATCCTCGGTTACCTGTCATTTTTGTTATAAATCGCGCAGAGATATTGAGATAACTGGCAGCAAGCGTTTGAAAGATTCAACTTCAACTTCCTGACACGGATGCTAATGTCGCTTTTAACGAGACACTCCACGTCTGTTCCGTTCGCTCGCTCGTTCGTCTCGCATAGCGGGCAGAAATTATGAATGGTTCCTGCGTGGAGCGCATTTCGGGATCGCGAATCTCATTTTATTGCGTGGTACGCGACCGCGCGTATGAATCTTACCTTTCTCTCTGCCGTATTACTGGCAATACACGCGCCACGGACGTTTTAATATTACAGGTGATGCGGTGGAGTACTAAATAATTCAAAAGTCCGCGTTTATTTCGGGTCACCGCACGAGATTATCCCTCAAACGCGGAGCTTCGATGGATCTCTCGATCGTCAACGTGAGTTACTCGAATAGCAACCCTCGCTCATATTTAATTGGTCGCTTTGCTCTCATCGCATCTCGTCCTCCTCCGCGTTGGTCCTCAGCGGCGCGGTGGCAGCATTTCCATCGAATAGCACCGGAAATTATTCACGAATGTGAAAATCACATCAAGGGGCGAGAGACGGGGGGTCCTATCAGGCAGGTTAAATTTACTAAAAAAAGGATTCCTCAATTTTCAATAATCCCTTCAAAATGTAATATTAATCGAAGCTTCAATAAGATCATTTTCCCAATATTGCACACATCAATGCTACTTACAGCGAAATAATTTTTTTTCGAGCATACAGATTATATAAAGTTTCCTCTCACACATATTAAAACTTTTGATTTTAAATGTGTTAACTATAATTATCTTCATTTTCCTCGTAATAGAAATATCAATTAACTGTTACTTAATTATACATAATATCTTGAGTGTATTTTAATTTTTAATTGGAAAATTAAAATGTACACGTGCGATAATTTTTTTAATGAAATCTTCGGTAAGGAAAGATCGACTCTTTTTTTAATATTCAGGATCAATCATATCAAGGAACTTATCGTTAAGTTATAAAATTCGTAGTCGAATTAGTTCTTTTAGCCCATAGACGAATTGTTCACGGATGTTGGCACACAATACCCACCGGATGTCTCCTTCAAGCTTTTTAAAATTGATCACCTGAAATTTTAATAACCTCCCTTTACCGTCATAATCTTTGTATCCGCGCGACCCAACGAGAGGTCATTAAAACTCCGCGTTAACGAGGTACACATACACATGGGTGTACAACGGACGATAATAAATTCTCGCGCTTTAGTAACGAGCTCTCTGCATTTTCTCGTAGAAGAAAAATGACGATGTCGACGTGAATTGTGCGTGCAGCCGCGCTGAGAGGCGAGGCGAGAAAGTGCGGTCCGCAGTCTGTCAATATTCCTCCGGATACTTGACTTGTATGCGAGTTGGGCGTGCGCATAGATAAAACACGCAGCATGTCCACGAGCGGCTTTTGTCGCTTAACAAGGGTTGCAATGCGCAAACGACGGCAACAACAACGGTGATGGCGGCGGCGGCGGCGGAATTATGCGAATTTCCTTGCGATCGTATAATGGGGTTTCGAGAGCAGACATCGAGCCCTCTCCTCCAGCATTCTCGAAGCTAAACTTCCTTTCCTCGGCGCTACAGCGGCGCGAATAACGTCCACGACATCCGATATATGAGGTTGCTTAATCCTTTTAGCACTAAAGTGGTTTTTCGGCATTATCCGTAACTGGGGGATTGTGTATGAGTCAGCGGAAACTTTGTTATAGATACCTCGAAATTTAATAGCATCCGCGTGAGTCGCGTGCGGTAAAGGAATTAAAAGATCAATTTTCACTTCAGTCGAGGAAAATTTCGTTCGAGATCATTCGCTTCAAAAATTGCAATTGTCACTCTTTACATCTTTAACAATTTTATTAATATATTTTAAGTAAAGTTTTCTTAATCCTTGAGAATATGCGACTGCAATCTACATTAGCTGTATTGTGTTTAGAATCGTTAAGAGAACCGATCAATCCTGAAGAGTTTAGCCTATGAGAAATATTTTAATTATAATTACATTCAACTTAGAAAGCATCACATTATGCTTGATTCGCGGCAGTTTCCACGGGCAGAAAAATGGACGAAGTCGTACCGATTTAAAGGGGTCACCTGCACGAGTGGATCGGTTCGTAGGTAGAAAGGAACGACCGGTATTCCCCCGAACCGGTTGGTCGCGATAGGAAGGCGGTAAAAATCGGTGAAACAAGCAAAGTGGCCTGGTCTTTCTGGTTGACTGGGTTTTATCGCGACGCCCAGTGCATTCGTCCGCTTGATGATGGCGCGTACGTGTGCGTATGTGCGTGCGGAGTGTAACGTGATATATGTAATGGGTTACACGCGTGCAGAATCGAGATACGATTATGCCCGTGTGTGTACAGTAGATGCGTGCACGCGTGTGCGTGCCATTGGCGTAACGCCGTCGTTTCCTGTACGATTCGTGATACCTGCTGTAATACTAAGCGATAAAGGATAACGACGCATCCCGGCGATTCGCGAAACACGCGGCACGCTTCGTTAAAACGACGGAAAACGAGAGCGATGAAGAACATGCATTAATAAGCTGGTAGAAACGGTATCGAAGAGCACGCGGATGAGTGGGACAGGATGAGGATGATTCGGATTAGAGGAAAAAAAAACATGCATCCCAAGAAGATTATAGAGGGCATAAAAGGGAACTAACGACTTCCTGACGATCGGGAAAGTTGATAAATCCTGTTGAAAATAACGGGTAAAAATAAATAGACAAGCTCTTGAAGTAAAATGCCAAACGTTTATGAATTTTATCCACCTGCCGCAAAGATTATCACATTTTATCGATAAATTCTGTCCGGAAATAATAATTATACATATGCATAACATTGATTTATCGCTACGTCCAATCGCACAGCTCAATCGCTCGGCTTGTCTTAATTATTATCTCATAAGCGCTTCACGAGTCGCGCTGTCGTTCCAGTTTTCGTGCATAATTTTCTTAGTTAAAACGTAATTTATCTCCTAACTGGCTCGTTATCGATATCGAAAGCGCCGAGGTAATCCGGTTTTATTCATATCTTGTGATTCTTGTTACATAGTTGCGAGGAGATCTCGTTATCTGCGTTTTTGCACATGTATGTATCTGTCTTCTGATCAATGACATTTTTGAACGTCTATGTTCCAATTTTTAGTGAAATGTTAAAATCAATATTTTATTGTTATTGTTGTTAAATTAATTTTTCTACCGTATTAAATTATAATAAAAAAGGGATATAGACCTTTCAGAAAAATTTCAAATATAATATCTGATGGAAAAATAAAATATATAGGAGAGAAAGAAAATTGTTTGCTCATCGTAATATTCAATTTAAATTACTATTGTATTGTAAAGGTACAGAGTGTTACAAATATTTACACTTATATTATTCAGTTTTGCTTCCGGGCATCGATAAAAAATGAATTCGTGCATGAAAAAGTTGAATTATTATGGTGGTTAATATTAAATATGTACAATTTCATACAATAATGTGCATATTTTTCTTTATTTTTTTAAAATTTAATTGAATATGCAAAATATCATTATCGAAAATTAGTATTTTAAAAGCCTGATAAAAGGAGCAAAAATAGAGAGAAGAGAGAGAGAGAGAGAGAGAGAGAGAGAGATAAAAAGTGAATCTCGAGGACTCTGAACCGTAATAAATACTCCCCTGCTCGCATTCGCGTACACACTCCACGCGGGGTTTCCCCGTGCAACCATTAATTAGATTAGCATATGCCGGAAAAAGATGCTGTCCGCATGTAATGCGTCCACCTATGTCCGTTGGCGGCGAAGATGCTATTATCTCGACGTACGTTAATGGCATTATGGAACATCATCCCTCGTCGTCGCCTTCAATGTTGCGCAGTTGTTTCTTTCTCTTTCTTTTTTTACTATTATTATATCTTGTGTGCGAGACTCACGAGTATAAAAATAAAACTGACTGATGCGATGATACCGGTTTATTTTTTATTCCGCAAATGCGATCTTTCTCTCAATACTTGTATTAAATTCTTGCTTGAAAGCATAGTTACATTTCGTTTGTCTTTATTACAAAAAAAATAATCTACTGCTGATTAACGCAAATTACACAATATTTCTACTATTTTTTTTCTATGTGAAGTTACTGACCCTACTTTTTAAAATATAGGATTTTTGTTGGACAAACTTTTAGAAAAATTTTAATAGAAAGCGTGCAGTTTTCTAATATTTAACACGTTACTATTTAAGACACATGTACAATATATTTTAATATATAATTACATTTTCTCTCTTTTTATGTAACTGTGAAATCCACTTGATACACTATACATCCACTTAAATTTATGCAAAACAATTAAATTTTGCTATTTTTTATTTCGTATTTAATCGCTTTGTTTTATCGCGAGTTTGATGAGGGGAGAGCTTTTTGTTTTCAATTGCTTGCAATATGACGATAAGTGGCATCTCGACATTCTGGTTAAGAGAAAAAAAATACTTCAAATTCAAGAGACTTTCTCTATTCAGACATGTATCATATATGTACATGTTAATCGTACTTCAGAGCCTGCAGGCAGCACGAAAGAGCTCTTCTCTTCACGTATACGTGATCGAGATGCTTTCGCGCGCGCGCGTACGCGAACACATAAGCGAACATATAACGCTCATGTGTATCTACCGGAATGCAACGGCCTAGGTGAAATGCCTGGCTCCATGCCAGAGACTTTAACCTCAATTTGCAATAAAACACACACGAGAGAAGGAAAAAGAGAGGAAGAGAAAGAGAGAGATACGGATGAGGTGAAAAGGACGAAGAGAGGATGGTTTCTTCCGCACGAACGCACCCGCGGCGCGTTCGCTCACAGGTCGCTTCCTTTTCTCGTACAGAAATGCGAAAGTGCAGCCAACAAAGGACCTATGCACGGCGAGGTATGCCGAATGAATTTTTCAGTAACATTAATTCAAGAAATTTGTCTTGATTCTGGTCATGACTTTGAGAATCTTCCGTGCTCACCGTCGCGCTCTCGTTCGGTGACATAATCCTTCAGAGGATTAGATCTGAAAGCCGAAGATTAGTACCTGCTGCCGACCTTTCCTCTGCCAACACTAATATCATTGGCGATCTTATCGTAACGGTTGTAACTGATTATAATTGAAATATATAGTTTTGTGATTTATTAATTTTTAATGAAAACGTATGTACTTCTCGTGTAGAAAATTTTGTAAGGATTGTATAAGATCTTAGTTAATTTGCCTTAGTATTAATCAGACCTTATTTGGGTAAAATAAAGAGGACCTTAAAAAAATGTAACAAATGGTTTGCAAGGTCCTTTTAAGGAAAATTGATCGGGTCCTGGATAAAATACATTTATCAACTTATATTTCAGATTTGATTTTAAGGCCCTTTTAAGAAAAATGTATCTGACTCTGATTAAAATTTCTTAAGGATATAATATTTGAGAAGAATTAGGATTTAATAATGCTTATTTAACACTCCAGTGGGCGCAAAATTTAAAACGTAAGAAGGCGCGTGGGGTGCCCCCGTAAATTACGCCCCACATTATTTATACTATAAATAATAAACTAATTATTATTTTTCATTTTTTGTTTAATATTATTCATTCGTGCATATATCTTAGAATGTATAAACAAATCGGACCTTTAATTTTAACGTTTTCTTGTTAATAATTGATTCTATACTAAAATGCGTTCAAAACTTATGTAAAATCTAGGAAAAATAAAAGTCTGGAATTTAAAACCCATGCGCTTACTGAAGGTTTAATAAAGCCTTAAAGGAATTTTTTAAAATACTTTAATTAGAAGGATTACAGTATTCTAAATAAAAATAAAAATTCTAAAAAAGAAATTTTTAGTA
>VBVR01005967.1:0-11048 GCA_011638315.1 Tetramorium parvispinum
ATTCTAAATAAATACGTGTTTATATTAAGTAAATAAACCATTGGTACTATGTAAATAAATATTTTCTTGGATCTAACTATTTTTTTTTCAGTGTACATTGCAATAATGAGATAAATTTTTCAAAAGATTCCAAATGTGCATTTATGGTCACTTCGACCAATGTAGATTAACTTAGTCTCGTTTAATTTACTTTTCATCTTTTTCTCATTTTTAGGACTAGAAAAATAGAAGGTAAGTTAATCCGAGATTAAAATTAATTTGCCAAATTACTTTATCTATTTATTACCTAAAAAGTATAATAATTAGTTATCTTAAATTTAATGTCCAATTCCCTAATCTCTACATCGCATTTGCTTTAAATATTTGTATTCTATATTACTTGATTAATTATTTGAATAAACTTTAATTAAAACTTTTGCCGCTGCGCGTTACTCGGGAAGATCGGGAGAGAGTGATCGAGCAATCATAATTTAATACTTTCTAAATTTGTATTAAAACTTCTCAAGCAGCTCATCGGGTTTCCTGATGAAAAACTGGTAGCTCCACTACGAGACCAAGAATTTATTCGCCCCGGAGGGACGCTCTGCTTACCCAAACCTGTCAAGATCACGTGGTCAATGACATTTTTCGCGCGTGCGTACGAAAGCAAAGCGTCCCGTCTCGTTCGTCCGGCGCGATGCCGCGATTTCACGATTTTATCAGTTTGTATCGAGACGCGAGACGATGAGGTTCGCCGACGCTCGCACGATCGCAATTCCATGTCACAACGACGAGCCCGTCCTTCTACCCCTTCGCCACACCAATCAACCGGAACGCGTTGCATTCTTATGGTGCGGCATGCGACGTAAATCGTTATAGTACCGCGTCCTCCGTGCAGGACGAATATTCGGACTGAAGAAGAAGAAGAAAAAAAAAAGAAAACTAGAACGAAGACGAAGGGCAAGAAACGGGGGAAGACGGGGTTCACAGAAGCCGGTTCGGCGCGTCGGCGAGAACGAACGAACGGAGAAAGACGCCGAAGAAATTTCACTCACGAGCAACTCGAAAGCGAATACGAGAGAATCAAAGAATAGCTCGACGGCAAGCCGGAGCGTAACGACGAAACACGGTCGGCAGTATATAAGTATATATATATATATACTAATGAGGAAGGGAGTTTCGTGCTCGGAGTGCATACAAAAAGAAGAGTTTATCGATAAGAAGACGGAGAACGTTGTCGCGATATTTGGACGGAGCGCGTCGTGTCTCGGGGGACAGTAGCGGCCGCTCCGCAAGCGTCCCGCCGATCGCTTTTTACTCCCCTCGAGGGAGATCGACTCTCCGCGGTGAGGGCTGACGGTATGTGGTACTCCCCGGGCGAGGACGACCGCGGGAAGGAACGGCGAGGCGATAAGGACGAGTCCGCGATGGACAACGCCGATTCCGGTTTCCTGTCGGCCGGCAGTATGCAGATCAGCGGCGAGATCCGCGACTCCGGGGTGCAGCAGGAAGGAGACCGGCGGGAAGCCGCACCGGCGTCGTCGGGGGCGACGACCTCGGCATCGCCGCCACCGTCGGCCGCGGAGAAGCCAGCGCGGACCGTCGACAGCGGCGTCGTGGACGTCGAGCTCAGCGAGAGCCTGAATCAGCTCACCCTGAAGAGGCACCAGGGCCTGAATCCGCTCGACGGCGACGGGGACCTGGCTCGGGGGCCCGAGCCGACGACGGCGATCCTCGAGCTGACGCCCGTGAGAGCGGCACCAAGATCGAGCCAGCGGGATGACGACTTTTTGCTCGAGCAACAGTACCAGCGGGACCAGGGTGCCGGGAAGCGCGCGATAATGAACGAGATCGCCTTACAGCAGCTTTATCAGGACATCGACGGTGACACGTGAGTTTGACATTTATCTTTAGTACTTTATTCGAGCAAGATTAATTTATGTATCCGGAAAGACTTCAACTTATCCTTGGTTAATTTCCCCGCTAATATTTTACAATTTGATTTTCGGTAACATTATTGTGATAAGAATACAATTTATATATATTATTATTTCACCAGAAATTATTAAATTTTGACTATAACAAAATTTAGATCTCTTCCGATCGTTTAAAAACATGTGCATTATTAATCACATTAAAATCTGTTTATACGCCTAAATTATTATTATTAAACTTGAACCCGATAATGTAGACTAAAAGTCCCCAATTTACGGCCCGCGAATAGAATCCGATCTCCGTAAAGTTTTATCTGAGCAAACAATCTGATCAAGAAATTTCAATGTTATAATATAAATAATATTAATTTTTAAATAAAAATATTTTGTTTTTATGTGATTTGCAAAATTAAACTTATCCAGTTCTCCAGTCATTAAAAATATTTTAAGAGGACCCTGTTGATAGAAATGGTTGGAAATTTTTACATATATCAGCTGATGTTGTTCTTTAAGCGTTTAATATGTCGGTACAAGTGCCTAGGATAATGGAGCTGGGTCATGTAAATATATATAGCATCTGTGTTTATCGACGAGGATAGAAATAACGACGTTTGAAATAGAAAACAGTTTTCAGCGAACTATAAACTGCTGAATAACTGTGACGTATGTTATTCGTATATGTATATGTATATCGCAATTATGCATAGAGATCAATACTTATAGGCTGCTTGTAAAGTCAAATAGATCAGCCGTTAAAAAATAATGCGTTACTAGGGAGATCTTGTATACATAATTTATGATATGTTTTCAGTTAATCTAAGTTTATTTACATCGTCAGAAAGATTTCAATTTGCACCTTCGTGTATTCTTGCTAATTTGGCTAATATTTTTGCACCAATATTTCACATTTGATTATTAATAATGATAAAAATACGGTTTACATAATTTCATCAAAAATTTTGGATACAACACAAGATTTACATAGTAAAGATTCGCTGTCGATACCTTTAATTATATAAAAAAATGTATAGTATTTAGGATATCTAACTCAATTTTTTTAATAGAAAAAAATTCCATATTTTGTCCACATTTGCGTGTGAGTGAGATTTCTTCAGGGTTTACGTGTATCTGGAAACGTACAAGGCAAGAAAAAAGGAGAGAAATCTCGTTTCTCTACCTTGATTTCTATTGTATAATACTGATCGAGGAGCTCAACCTAGCAAATAATCATCTTTAATCTCGCTGAAGTATTACATGCAGTTTCTCTTTTTTTTCACAAAAACGGCATAGCATTTATTTTAATGTTTTTTACAAACTAACATGCGTTGAATCATGCGCAAACATCGGAATGCGTAACGTTGACGTTTGTATTTATGTACATAAATTTAATAGCATATACATATAACGTTTAAATGTGACGACATTTGGCGAAGCTCGTTGATTGATTCAATTAAATTAGTTTCAATTAAGGAGGAGTCAGTTAATCAACAGTGACCAATTAGAACGATACGCGAGAATTTCATAAAAAGATTTTATGTCGAAAGAAAATTTTAATATAACAACCGTTATGATATTGAAAAGTATAAAAAGGAAAAGAAAAACAAATTACACGCACAGGCCATAAGTATTCGATCGAGTTAAAAATTAACAAAAAAAAAGTCATAATATTTCAAGTTTGTTAATTGACATTGACAGCTTATTCTTACATTTGTTGTCGCAGGCACTTGCACATTGCAATCATGCACGGCTTCGTAGATGCTGCGATCCGTTTAATAAGAATGGTACCTCATCCGTGCCTGCTAAACGTCAGTAACAACAACTTCCAATCGCCTTTACATGTGGCAGTTTTAACGAATCAGTCGTTAATCGTTAGACGGCTAATTCTGGCGGGCGCAGATCCATCTCTTAGAAATTTCCGTGGAAACACGGCCCTTCATCTAGCCTGTATAAACGGAGATCTCGCTTGCGCCAAGGCTCTCACGGATCCGTTGTCCCCGATGGAGAGGAACAAGCTGATGCCCGGACAGACAGTACCTGCCTTACCTCAGAATTTGGAGCAACGTAATTACAACGGTAGGTATTGCTAAATATTGCTAAACATTGCCTTGTTCTTTAGAACAGTCACTACGGTTTGCGATGAATAATAGGAGACTGAAAACAGAAGAAGTATTATTAGATAAAATTGAAAAGGAATTATCAGGGCAGAACGGCATTCGCAGCTGAAAATTTAAATAAGCGCGACAATAGATCTTTGCCTCTATTCTCTCTCGTGTCTTAGGAATTTTATTTTAACAGTCTGCGACTTTTCCTGCGGTTACTATAGATATTTGGAAGCTTGCCACGTAATTGACGCTAATCACCACAATGTTAATGTGAGGAAAAACAATTCACGTCCATGTGACTATAAATACAAAGGAAGCCCGAAATGACAGGAAAATCCTGATTACTTTTATCGCATAAAACAAGTCATGTGTAAAACTTACATTACGAACGATACCGTGATACTATGTATGTACACAAAGAACACAACTGTGGCTTTCCTATGATCTCATCACTTTCATTTCGAGAATCACGTTTTTTTACATCCGTTTGGAAGTTCCATTATTTTCGACGTCTGTAAAGAAAAAGATAATCTGATTGAAATAATTTGAATTTCAAATATGCGCACTATTGTATCTATTACAATAATTTTTTTATTAATTCAGAATACTTTTCTATTCTTTCAATGAAATGCAAACGGGTTGTGCGTAAATTAAGATAACTGCATAGATTAAAGACAAAACCTTCCGCAAGAATAATCTTCAAAGGTGCGAAAAATAGTACATTTTATTGCATTTTTACAAACTTTAATAGAGATTTAATATCTGATGACAGATTAGAAAGATATTCAGTATTATAAATTAAAATATCGGAAAAAAAATTACTTCAATTTTTTTGTTATTAATCGCGATTTGGTGACTAATAACGCGCAAGATATATCAACAGATATATCGACAAATCTCTTAAAGCCGTAGTACTTTATCGTACTTATTCATGGAATTTTTAGAGCCGAGGCCACAATATTGTCACGCTCTATCTAGATGCGATTCTTTTCGTCATAATAGCGTAGGAATTCCCCAAGAGTAAATACACCAGTACTTCTCGCCGATACATTCGTTATCGAATCATAATCGGAACTTGCGACTTGACTGTGACTTGTTATCGCCATAAATCAAGAATCGAATATATAAGATTGCTGGCAGTTTGAGTCTGCAGTTGACGCGTCCAACAAATTTGTCATATTGGCGAAATCTGATGTCGAAGAAGAGACGCGCATCACTAAGCATGTAAATTAGACATTTATAACAAAAAAAAGAAAAATGTTAGGAGAGTTAAAGGTGTTAAACGTTTTATGTTGCTGTCTTTTCAACCCAGAGACTTTTACGATGAAGCAGAGGAAGAAATAGAGAAAGAAAAAATCACTCTGATCGACAGCGATCGTTACGAAATATTCACTGATTTTTTAAAAGTCTTGGAAATCCCGTGTAGCGTCATCGGCGCGTATTCCGCTGCAAGCTCGTGCGACGCGGATAACGCACCTAGGCACGCACGCACGCATGCACGTGGGAAAAGTGATGCAACCGATCGCTCGTGATAAATTCGACTAGTTGAATTCGAGGACGGAACTGCGAACGTGACAATAAAATTTTACCTACGTTTCTACGTGAGTTTCATTGGATAATCGCACATATATATTCGGATTACAATTAAGGATAATAGAATGAGTCCTAAGTCCTTCTTCCGTGCGACTAAGAAATCAGTTACTTAGTCATTTAAAATAATTGCGTTCCAAGGTTTACCTACTTGTTTTTTTCTCTTCGAGAAATGTACTTACAATTTCACGATTAAATAATTACCAAAACAAGCGACAATTTTCATGACAAGGATTACATCAGCTGGAATTAGATAAAATTGTTGTTTCCATGAAACCAATTTCATTGTAATTTAATTTATTCCTGAATATGTAAACACGAAACATTATTTCTTCTTAAGAATAGAATTAGTTGCTTTACATAATCCAGTTAATTTTTGCAAGACATTTTTGTTGAACAAAGTAAATGAATGACTGGCAAAAGCGTAGTTATTTATCAATAATAATAATTATTATTATCAATAATTTTTATCTTTAATTTCATCGTAGACGAAAGACGCTTTGACGATAAGACGCAAAACTCATCGCATTTTGCCGATAAAAGCGCATCAATGTTTTTTTTAAGTAGCCTAATGCAGCGATGCAAGAGGAATTGTTTTGCATACACGATGGAATTTGGCATGATCCTATACTTGCATACGTGCATACGCGTTACATCATGCGAGGCGTCGCGACGCCGCGAGATTGGAGCATACGCGGGAGAAAGCAGATGTTCTTGATATTTAAAAATACCCGTAGAACTATTTGCATGCTGCTCGATATTCTCGCCTCGTCTCGTTCGGTCGGAAAACCCCACAGCGGCGTCGACGTCAGTGGCTTTCGTCGAACTTCCGCCCTTAGAAAGTCAACCCTTTCTCATGATTAATCCTAGTCACGCAATAGTGATATCGAACTCTGAGTTTTCTATTTTAACAAGTACGAGAACTTGATAACGTCTTTTGCCTCGCGTTCTAGCACGTATCGTTTAAACTCTTTAAAAGTACTTTCTATAATTTAAACTGAACAACGTCTCATTGATGCTGTCAGCCTTGTTTGGAGACAAATAAGATGTGAATAATTAAATTTATCAATTCTTTCAATATCACTACAATGAGTGCTACGCAATTCTTGCATGATGAACACGGGAGCGTTTAATAAGCTCATATATTTATGAATATCTGAGGGATGATTAATTAGATTCATATTTCCATTTCAATTTCATTAAAAGTGATGTCGACGTCGATCAGTATAATAATGTACGCAGGTATACTGTGAAATTCCGCCAATGCAACTGGTAATGCGGCGCCGTTAATTTTAGAAGTTACTTCGATCGGCACGGGCCTAGTTTGGACCGCGGGACGCCAAGCGAAATCTCCGACGACAGTGATTCACCGTATGTCTTCCTAGTTCTATCTATATCTCACGACGAGTCGAAGCATGTGGCCATCGTTTCGATGCACGAATTCTCGTCCTTCCGATTCCATTCAAGGGAGATGACAGAAAACTTGAAAAATCAGTTGCAAGTCGGCAGTTATCCAGTTGCTTGAAGAATTCTGCAACATATAATACATACATAGGAGGCATATAAATATAAAAAGTGCCACACATATACACAATGAATAATTGATATTATTAATTGCTATTAATATACATATAATTGTATTGAATGATCTACCTGAGAAGTTTTTGTGGCAGTACTTCTCCTTTTCGTTTATATTATTCCTCAAAAATGGAGTCTAGAGAATACTCTTTACATTCAACACATTTTCATCCTATACCTATTGATGGATTTTCGGTTCTTGGTTTGATTTCAGGTGAAGTGTGTCTACACTTGGCCGCCTCTAACGGACACGTGAATCTGGTACGCCTTCTGCTGCGTCTCGGCGCCGATCTCGAGGCGAGAGAGGCGTTAGCGGGAAAAACGGCGCTTCATCTCGCGATGGAACGTAGATGTCAATCGGTAGTCAATTTCCTGCTGCAAGAGTGCAAACCCTGTCTGGACACACAGACATACAGTGGGCTGACTGCCTATCAGATAGCATTGTGCATCGACAGCCAGCTCGCCAGGGAATTAGTGCGATACGGCGCAAAACCGGAGCCGTTGCCGGATTCAGATTCGGAGAACAGTTCTGAAAACAATTCAGAGGATGAGACTTACGGAGAGGCGAGTTACTTGCCCGCGATCGTCAAGATGCAAAACGCGGTCAAAGTGAATGTCTGAAGATAAGACATCGATAAGTATCCGATTAATTCATTGAACGAATTCAGACGCTGTATGTACATACGGTTGCTGAATAAGAAAATAATAGAAAAAATATATGACATACATACGCATAAGAACGTATTCCGAATTCTATGGAAACGATTATGAAGTTATTTTATCAGTTATTTTATCAGCGAATTAAGACGGCAAATTGAAGTTTGAATCAAACCCAATTAAAACTGTATCGCGAGAATGGTTTCGTACATTATATACATTGTATACAAGTGCATAAAATTGCAGCTTGTTTTTTTTAATGTATTTAATAATTCTTAATTAATCGGATGAGTTAGATTACTTGAAAATGAAAATTAATTTTATTAAATTAAATAACAATCGTATTTTGCGAATCAATTCGTGGTCGCAAGTTTTAATGCGTTTATAACAACGTCTTAATTCAATGAATTGAAATAGGATAAAAGATAATGAGAAAAAGAAATGAGAAAAATGCTTTTTACGTAGATAACAAGTGAAATTTCAGAAATTTTTACTTTGACTTGCATTATACGTGCATGATTATACAAATGCATTTTGAGCTCATGAGTATTATTACTTATAATGCAATTATTATATACACTTTTCAAATCGATATTAGTGACGATATATCCTAGAAAATAAATAAAAAGATAAAAAGACGGAAATGCATGGAAATCGAAAATGTTAGAAACGAACTTACACGCGATTAACGAATATTCGATTAACGAACGAAACAACGACATATTATGAAGATAGTCCTGATAGATTGTCCTGGTAGTTTCGTCCTTTATTAATATGCAACAGGATGCAATATTCCATGTTTCTGAAATGTGTTGTATAAATAATACAAAGGACAATCCATATTTCAGCACAAGTATCAGTCCAATTGTCCAATCAGTCCAAAGATTGATAAATGTGCTAACGAGAAGAAAGTGTGACTGTTCTGGGATACGTGACAACGTGAGAATATTTACGCCTTGCGTGCGCGATATTTTATAATGTAAATAGAGAAATATTAAAGTAATGTAAATAGAGAAATATTGATTTGCGTTCGACGAATGAATATTTACGAGAAGAGATTTATTGTAAATCGTAGTTCATAGAATTGACCGCGAGGTTGGCGCGTGGTACAAAATATATTTGAGTTGAAGAGAAATAATCAAATTCTTGGTCTTACATGCGATGTGACTTGTAGCGATACGACTTGTGCGTTATTAATGCAACGCTCTAATCAGCTGAGATAATGGGCCAGACAGCTATGCAATATACCTACGTATTTATGTTAGTGTAGCAAAGAGAGAAAGATCCAGAACAATATGTTTATCGACGATAAACGTTAACCGGATCAGTGTTCATTTAGTGATTTAAGGTCGCTTCCGTCAAAGAGTGTATAGTAAATCCCTCTCACGTGTACATAGTCATCTTCCATTAAAATCATATCATAGCGACGATGCATTAATAGTAACGACGATGTTTATTGTTATTATTGTTATATTCCTGTATGTAAAAGCTATAATTATTTTTAATAAAAAAAGATAATAGTACAAAATTCAAAGCCTTATCCTTCTTCTATGTCCCATGCCGCTCGACTGACGTTATTATTTACGGCGCAAAAAAATCACAAGATGATATTGCTTTGGGTCAACACATTCCCACGAGGAAATCTGGAAATTCCCACGTCGCAAACACGCCGTATAACTTTAGAGGAAAGAACGTCTTTTAGATATGTATATTTCTCTAGAACCAAAAAACTATCTTAAAAATATATTAACGACAATATAAAAAGACACAGAAAGACACGGTACGAGATTCTTATGCAGTACTCAATATTCCTGTCTCGAACATCAATAATTAACTATCGAAAATATACGTCGACGTATAAATAGAAACTAAATAAATTTTGTATTCACTATGTATTTACTAATATAAATAATGTAAAGTTTACCATGAAGAATATTCAATATAACGGGGTCTTTGAAGGCGCAAGAAGTAGCGGATGAAACAGCGTAGTTAAATCTGACACGGCGACGTAAAAATTTAGAGCAAGGGCCGACCCCGTCGCGTGTTATTTCGAGTTTCGTGTAATGGTCTAGGCATTCCAAAAAGCTCGTTCATTTTCAGTCCTTTAAGTCCTTTTTCAGGGAGTTTGATCCATAGAGAGGGAGAGAAAGAGAAGGAAAATTCATGCAGGTTTCAGGGTATATTTGGATATCGTAGAAACGACGATTCTCGTCTGAGAGCGTGTTCCCCAACACGTAAGCGCGGAGTAATTATAGTCGCATCCGCGGTGGAATGTCATTCCCGAGAAAGAAGCGCTCTTCGCTTGTAAGAAATTTCATGTAAAGGGGCGATTTTGACTATCCGATTAACGTAATCAGTGATTAATTTGTGAAATAATGTCCCTATCCTATTGTTAACATGTCTAATAAAACAATATGTAATTTCATAATTAATATCTTTATTATACATTTAGTTTACGGTTCGATACAGCTTGACATTCTCTAACTTCTCTAATTTTTTAATCGTTTCTTCTATAACAATCCTCCAATTAGTTGTGCGATACAAAATCTCAGCGATGAGACTGTTAGACAATGAACTTTTTTATCCAATTTCATTATTGCATTGGACTATTATCAGCAAATTAGTATAGAATAACTACTAGACATACTGAAATATTATTTCTATTAAAATGCGATTCTATATACGGATCATAATTCTGTCAGTCGTTGTGGCCTGCTACTGATCCTATATTCATCTAAATTCATTTTTATTTAAAATATGTAATTTTTTATTACATATTTTTTATTATTACATAATAATTTTTTATTACATATTTTAACAATTTTGCAGACTATGTACTCGACATTTAATTTTTTGAAGAAGACTAATTGTAAGTTAAGTTGAAGCGTTTATTTAATTCTTATATTTTTATTCCTAAGTGAATAAATTTATATTAATACAACATCCGAGCAGCTCGATTAGTTGATCCATTATTTCTTATTAATCTTAAAATCTTGTTCATATTTCTCATGTTTCCTGCACTCACTTCCTACATTCAGATTTTTAAGAATTACAATTTGCTTATATTTGACATAAAGGAAGATTAAATTAGAGACAACAAATGTTAGAAATTTCATCACAGGCAATTACATTAACTACATATATTTTATAACTATATATATATATATATATATATATATTTACACTTATGAAACTTTAAGCATTGCAC
>VBVR01005968.1:0-11045 GCA_011638315.1 Tetramorium parvispinum
TAACAAATGATGCACGCGGACAACATAGTACCCGCGTTGAATACGAAAGCGAGCTTAAAGACTAACTGTACCTAGAACGGAAAAATACATTGCCTTCAATTAATTGCACTTAAAAATATGCGAATCGCGATCGCTGTTTTCGATTTGATTTATAGCAACTCGACCTTTCGGAATTTGATCCAAAAACAATTAAAATACGGAAGTTCAAAATGTAGCTGCCTATGCAGCATTTATATCATTATGTATATTATCAAATCGTGGCAAATTAATTGCCTTTTAAGGGGATCCTAAAGTGACGCTCGAACTTGATCGAGGTCGATAATACCTATATCTATAAAGCCAAAAAAAAGTGTCAGCTGTGCAAAAATTATTATATTTCTGACGATAAAACAGGACATTTTAGGATCCCCTTAAGGGGATCCTGAAATATCCTGTTTTACCCTCAAAAATATTATAATTTTTGTCAAGTCGACACTTTTTTTTGACTTTATAGAATTAAAAATCCTTCTCCAGGATTAAAGTACATATGCAAACGGAGGGGGCTAAACTAGAATTCATGCTAAAAACAAAAAAAAAGTATAAAAACATGTCTATTTATCTACAAAACGTTGAGGTTGGAATTGTCAATTTGTGAATATATTAGCTTCATGTAAAAGTTTTAGAGCTTTTATGCACAAAACAACTATCTAGCCCCCTTTATTTGAGTGCGTACTTTAATTCTGTAGAGTTTTTTAGTTCTAGATTTAGTTTAAGAATTTTTTAATTCTATAAAGCCAAAAAAGTGTCGATTTAACGAAAATTTCGAGTCATATGTGCCTCGGATTTCAGCAATATTTAATTTTTTTCTCATTTTTGATATGAAATCGATACTCGTATGGTTCATTTTTGTGCGTACTTTAATTCTACAAAAGGATTTTGTATTCTGTAAAGCCAATTTGATAATTTATAATATTATAGCTTAAAATTCCGATCTACGTTATCGACCTCGATCAAGTTCGAGCGTCGTTCCAGGATCCCCTTAATCGGTTATCAAGTTCGGGCGCAATAATGCGTAATCCGCTTCGAAACTCGATATCGTGCGTACAAAGTGTCTCAATGAATTCTACCGATAATACCACGCTACAGTTTCTCAAACTTCAAAAGCTAAGACGTCGTTACTGCTTTAAGTTGTGCGGTCTCTATTGATGGATACATTTTATGAGTCGAATTGGAGAAATCCTACGTCATAGAAATCCATGTTGTCCGACAACTGGAACAGGAGAACGTGACTCGATGTTCAATTTTCTATTTAATTCGTGCAGCACGCAAAAAAATAAGATCCTGTTTGAGTCGTTATTCATATTTTACATTGCAAAATCCATAAAGCCATGTCGACTTTAGAATGCAGATCTACCGTTCTGTATTGTCAAGACGTCAAACTTTTATGATGCGCGAAAGAATTCCTATTTGACATGCCGCGTTTTAAATGGGGCATTGAAAATGCGTAGGATGACGCTTCTTGCCGAGATCCACAAGGAAGCTTCTCGGATTTTCAACTCGGTTGCTGAAATATCATCTTGAAAGTCGAAGCTTTTACAGGGCTCTGTAAAAGGTGCGCGTGGGAATATGTAAGGTCGATTTTGCCCTTCACAGCTGAGGCTGCAGTCAATCCCCTGTTAATCGAGATCGAAAGTTTTCTCATTTTCCTGCTTCAAGTAGACGACGAACGCGAATCGGAATCGTTCTTGCTCTAAATTGAGTTCAATTATCTCATTCCTGTTCTTGCCGCATCAGGAAAATATATTATCTCGTAGATTTAACGGCGGAATCCTTACATAAGCTAGGCAAATCGTAGGATTAGCAGATGTACCGATAAATTTGTTGCAACATTTCTTCGTCACCGATAGAAGAAAATTAATCAAAATTTTTCTATTTTATAAATTTTTATGTTTCTACTATAAGAGCTATTTATTTAAAAAACTAAGATTATTATTTTAAAGTTCAAGAGACAAATCAGTGGTGATAAAATGAATTTTCATGAAAATTTCGTTCGGAGGAGATTTCGTTTGCTGGAAATAGCGTTTCATAATATTTTAGTGGTTTCTTAGCCCTAAAATGAAAGTAAATTACTTGGCCGTGGTAATCTTACAAAATTATATCGCGATGCAAATTTCTTGTCAACCCCTCTAACGATAGACATCGTCAGGACAGCACTTTCTTTTTATTATCATTTCTCATTTTCCAACTCGTTTCTCAGCTTGCTGAATTTTTCTGCCGAAATATAACGTTCACGAGCAATCTACTGTTTACTGGATTAGTGTCAGTATTTAATATTTCATGTAGCTCCTCCGCATTTTGTATTAACAGCAATCCCAGGCAGTAATCATTAAATCACAGATTGTCTTCACGTTTATTACAGTTTTCGTTTAAATTATATATTTGTATAAGTACCTGAATATGCAATTTCAGAGAATAAAATTGCGAATCTTATAAAAAAAATATCATAAAGTCCGTGTAAAAATTTTCTTTGGTAATTTTTGCGCTATTTGATGAAGTCTCTATTTTAATATATGTAACAATTATAACGAACTGTATGAAGATGATTTCCATGATATGGAACGTTACGCAAATCCTGCTAATTCAATCATTAACTGTCATTTGCAGATCGAGGCAAAAAGCTACCGTAGGTGTAGCATAAACAAATTTTATATATCGAACTTTCGTATCAAATAAAATCGATCAGCAAGTTGAAGCTACTCATCTGACAGGTAGTTTTTTCAAAAGGTCAACTCGACAATTTGCACCCGCAAACTCGTTTTACTTTTCGCCATTTTGTCTCTTCTCGCTCCACACGTGCGGAATAATGTCACTTTAAACGCGGTAGAGTCGCGGAGAGTCGAGAAATTTGATTGCGTCTACGAATATTTCATGAATAATTTATGAAGCTTTGCGTACTCCAGGTGTTCACTCGGTAGTAACACGGGACTCGATACGCGAGATGCCTTTTTCGAAAATATTTGCGTCGTTGATTGGAAAATTTCTCTTGGCACAGACGAAGTGTAATTACGTCAATTTGATACAGAGTCTTCCCGCTACATTGCTCAGCTCAATTTTTCAGTCGAATTACCGTGAATTTTCGTGAATTGTATTATAAAACGATCATCGGATTTTCCTCTAATTATATTTACAGTAGAATTATAGATACATCAGAGTTGCTCTTGTTCTCTTTTGAATGTATTAAATTGCCAATATCTTTCGACGTAAATAATAATTGACAGACTCTTTTTCGCTCGTCAAATCTATCGATTCGTCACGCGGTGCAAAGTCAAAACTGTTGCTGTCCATTATATCCGTATCCCAACAAACACGGTTCTTTCTTCCTTACCGTTCTGTGCGCCGAATCATCCTCGTGTCGAGACAAACGTAACCGCGTCCCAGTTTGTCGTCGTATAACACGGTTTTACGGGCTGTGTAAAGGTCCCTCCGTGCCGTGTGTGAGCTTCTCTCTGCATGTCCATCGGCGGTGCACTGTGACAGGTGTCTCGTAAGGGAAACGCGGAGCGTTTCAGTTGCAGTCGGCAATTGCGCTGCTGGCTTTCCGAGGGCAGCCTTGAACTTGAAAGCGCGCCCGCGAGATGTTGGAGCGAAAGCGCCTTTGGCCACTCGCTTTCATTGCGTTGTGCTTGACATTAATTAAACGGCGACGAGATCGCGTTTGTTCGGGGGCTCGGATCAAATTGATTAAGGACGCGTAGATTTTGTCAACGACCGGAATCGTTTCGTGGAGACTAACATAAGTTTGCTGCAGTGCGTGGCTTAATATTAAATGACATTACATTATTAATGTTAGAGAAACTCTAGATGTTATTACTATAATAGATACTTGCATTTGACGTGACAGGTCAATTATAATTAGTAATTCTCATTATATTAACAAATTTAATTTATTTCATTTCTCCAAGAATTGAACGCAAATATTATCTGTACAAATTCACGCGAACGACAGTGAAATTTATGTGTCACAATATGTATCACGAGTTACACGGATTTTTACTTTAAATTTCGTTGACATATTTTCAGTTTACATGTACGTAATAATTTCAGTTTACATGTACGTATAAACTTGATATGCATTATTAATTAACACATAGTTTATATTGACCTACCGAGCCAGGATATGATAACTGAAAATATATGGATATATCGTTTGTATTGGCTTGCGGCGATGATGCTTCGACCGTGACTGATTATTGCAGCTCGGATTGGTATTCCGAGCGATGAATAATTCGAAGCGATCTTAATTGTATGTCGCACGTTTTCTTACTGCTCAAACTTATTGATCGTTGTATTTATTAAAGAAATAACGAAATATTAGAATTTATTGTTTTTCTTCTATTTTCTTCCAATATATATTTTTATATGCATTTAATTTTTATCATGTACTTCTATCAAGAAAAAAAGAGGTCATTCAAAAAAATTGTGTCAAGAACATTTTCTATGCGAAGCGAATCGCGTTATTCATTTGTGCTGTAAATTTGAACAGGTTGGACAGCCTAAACAAGGACTAACAACGGGCGAACATGCCTAGTCATCAAGAATATCCAAATTTAACTTTGACCGCAAATAGTAACGACCATTAGAGTTACCGTACGCTGTCGGGAATTTGCTTGAGCATAGGGACCGAGCGTGTACTTTTAATGACATTAAGGCGAGATCGTGTTTGCCCCGCGAGAGATAATAGAGTAACGCACGCGTTACATTCGTGTAATGCATTTCATCCCTTTTCACATTGTATAATACAGACAATTGGGTGAAAGAAAGATCAGACTGCGTTAAAATTTGAAATCTCATCAAGACGAGTTACATAATGTACGTTCTCAACACAATTTATGCTCTCTCTTTCATACGTTTTAATTTGCTTACTTGGTTTTCATCTGAAAGTTTAGTCTGTGAAAAGTTCGTCAAATTTTTATCATCGGATAATATTACAAGAATTAACAATTATTCGTTAGAAATTCAAAGTTAAATTCACTTTAATTTCCGCTGAAGAGAGAGAGAGAGAGAGAGAGAGAGAAAGTCAGTCAATTTTATATCCGTTAAAATACGTCAATGGGGGATTATCATATCTCTCGTGGGATCCTCTCTAGGGTCGAATGGTAATTTCTACCCTCTGTTATGAGTATGAAACTAATTGCTCGACATCTATAATAACCGTAGTTATAAATTTCTCTATATTATATTCGTATGAAACTTAAAACAGTCTCGCAGACAGATAAAACATAAAATTATGCGTGCATTCGAAAACGCAGGCTATCGTATTATCATTTTATCTGCAAATCGATAGATTTAAGTCACGTTTGTATAAAAAAATGGCAGAAGTGAAGCTTGTGGGAACAATGGGGAATCAGAAACGAGGCCGCGCAAACATAGCGAGTATCGACCGTCGCGTAGGACACCCCTTCGACCTACACGAGGTGCCAACGAGGTAGATCGATCACGGTGAAGATATTCAGAATGTGTTCAATATATTTTTTACGAACGTTGAAAATTATCCCATTACTTGTCATTATCATGATTTTGCAAAACTTATATTTACTATTATTAATACTTGTATAGAGCAAAAAATTCTATTAACATTCCATAAAAAAGTATCGATTATTATCGGTACTCGCACGTGAAGTGATTATTATCGATATTTACACAGAAAAAATCAATTATTTTCATCAATATACGAAAAATATTGATTGCCACTTGGGTGCAAAAAATGCATTCATTATTATCTGTGTAGATACTGATTAAAGTATTTGTTTAAAAAACATTCGTTTCAACGCAATCGCAATCGGCCAAGCGATATGTGTGCGCATCATTGATGCACACTGTGCAATTTGTTCGGTGCGCGCATCATACACGAAATGTCATACGCAAGCCCTTTGCTAGTGACGCTCGTGTAGTCAATTGATGCATTATGCAAATACACAAGGATCATGCCGGATACCTTGTCGTCCGGTAAGGTATCTGCTATGCATCCAATAATACAGGACTCGATCATGTACCTTATCTCATTTCGCATAAGTTATCATCTGTAATCGATCGGACGTGATAGGCAGATCGATACGGCCGTAGTAATAGCCGCATGTAAACCGTTGAAATTGAACGTTACGAAAACGTGAATACGCATCTGCTCCCCGTTGATTGTATTTTTGATTAATGAAACCATTGTAGTTTCCACCGAGGAGAATGGTTCAACGAGGTGACATTGAGAAATGGATAGTTCCAACCGCGTAACAAAGTGATCTCCGCGGAATGATTTCTACAAGCGGACAATGTTTTATCTTGCGAGAATACACGGGTAGATACGAGAAGAAGAGTGTTGAATTTTCTTGTCGATGTTCCACTTCCAAGTTAATGACTACTCCTTACGACCAACTCCGGCAGCGCAATTGCCAGATGCGTACCGGCGATTATCAGCTGATAGCATTTTCTTCGTGAAAAACGTATACTTTTTTTCTTCGACACTCCTATTTATAGAGAATTTTCTTAAAGAAAAGCGGCATAAAAAATTACATCCTTGTCTCGTATTCGTATTACATCACTTTTAATAAGATAACACCATAGAAACTCGATCGAGAATATAAATCAGCTACTTAATACCACATTGATGAATTCCATTTCGCTGGATATGAAGGTGTCCTTTCCGCATGCTCTGTAATGGATAGGTAATAAACATCCGGTGTTGACACTTGGAGCATATGACGGATGTAACGGCAAAACATCTTAAATTTTGCGGAAATATAGTTTATGATCCATGCGCACCGTACTAAAAGCCATGCCTTGTGCTCCGGCTGTTTTGCCGGAGACAGATACGCTTGAATTAATTGCACGATCCTGGCCTAGTTCGGTGGCGAAAATCGTTCATAGTTTGCGCGGTGTTGGAAACCAGGATATAGCTTACTTGTCGAATCATAAGTTTAGTTCGTACAGATGTAACTCTGGACTCTGCAAACACGACATCTTTGCGATGTGTATGTATATTTAGAAGGTTACATCTCCAGCGCCTTGAATGTTAGTAGGGGTAGTCTGATGGAGTTGGAGTTGAATTACAGTGACTGTATAGGTAACAACATGAATATATATCATATCTGCTATATAAATATATGAATTTATATCAATAAATCAAATTTTTCTTAATTAAAATTGATAAATAATAGATAAATAATATTTTTATTCATAACAAAATAAAATTTTATAGAAATAAAAAGGAAATAAAAATTGGCTAGATTTAAAAAATCTAAATTAAAATTGAAAACAACTTGAATAATAAAGTTTTAGAGAATAAAGTTTCGATATTATTAATTATATTTGCGGATAATATTACAAGAAAAATTTTTTCAAAATCTGAATTTAACGTAAAATGTTTAATTTAGATAAATGTACAATTACAATCAGTTACAGAAAAAATAATACTTGACAAGTAATAATCGCAGTTGCCTACGCTGTTTGCCTGTTTGCTTAAACCGCGATACTATCATTGCATTCTATATATAGTAAATAGTTTACGCGTGATTGTGTACCGTTCCTGAAAAATAAAACAACAACTCGCGATAGCAATCGGTTGCCACGAATTTTACGACCGCGTGCTATGCGCGGCGTAATTTCGAGTGTGCCGTTTCGAGTGTAACGTCAAATAGTGGACGCATGCGTTGAAAATAACTCCGCGTGATTTACAGTCGACTCGCTCGCAATGTACCGTTACGGTGTGCCGTGCACAATTATTCGCGTAATTATCGCGTCCACGTGCGGCGCGTGAAAGGCCCGAGCTCTCGCGTAGGGCACGTATATTCTAATCTGGTGTCCTGGGGGCTTTCGTTGAGATGATCCGAAGGGCTTTCGGAAGACGAGATGCGAAAAGAGGCGACGAGTAGCCACCTTGGCCAAGGTGCTTAGCGCGGCCCCGCACTTTGACTAGGGTGCATGTTACCGAGGGCGGGCGAGAGGGATATTAAGGGAGGTTGGTCATGACGTCATCCAGTTGCAATCATCTGGGTCAGGACGGAGTCTGACCTACTTGGGTGCCGCCCCCGACAGACTCCACGTGCATACGTACGCAACCTTTGCATGCCACGCGGATGTTTTTTCCCTGCGATCGTCTATCGGTGCGTCCGGAATTTCCTGATCGTGTTTGCAACCGCAAAATTCCTTCACAAATGTAATTCCATAACAAATGTATTGCGGACGGATTGTGCATTCATAGAAAATAATCGTTAAAAAGAAAAATGGATTAGTAAGACACATGTAAGAGCTTTAAATGCCTTTACAATAATTAGGAAATTTATTATTCGATTTTTACGTCGATCTACAAAAAGTAGAAGCGACTTTTTGGGGTGCTTGCGAGAAAGTCAAGAATACGTTACGTCGCGCCAGAAACATAAATTGTTCTTCGTGTTAAAAAAAGAGAGTGGAAGTGATATTTCTGAATACGTGCCAAAATTTTAAACGGCTCATGCACTCCTTTACGATCACGTCACGCTGCGGGACCATTGAGAGTAAGAGAGATTGTGTCATGTCGTCGTCGATTCATCGATCTCGTGATAAAATACGACAGCATAATCTCATCGTCGGCAGCGCTGTCAGCAATTCAGTCGAATTTCATAATAGCACAAGCATCGATTTGCCCTCACGCTGCGCCACGCTTTGATGTTATCCCGTGAGAGACACAAATTATTTTTCCGTCTCGCGCGCCGTGTTTTTCTTTTTCTTTTTCTATTTTTCTCTTTGATTAAACGCCACCGTCTCTACTGCACGTTCTTTTACGCGGCGTAACCATTTATTAGAAAAATTCACATTCAACAATTTGATCTCGTGTGATGTTTAACACATCTCTAACGTCGTAATGAGTAGTGGTAATTGCTATAACATTTTATCCTTCCAATAAATTAATATATATAATTTTGCAGATTTTCGCAATAAATTATAAACATATGTAAATCCAGAATATATTTTAAGAAATCTAATTAGACACTCCTCACATGATAACGTTTGAGAAATGTGTTGCAAAATATTTGATTTCGCCACACCCCGCGCCATTAATGTATTAAAACACGATGATCACTGGAGCGTCCGACTCTCTCTCCTAGTTATATATTAAAGTGCAGTCGAAGAGCAGAATCGATCGGTTGTTGGGAAAACATTAACGCCATTCTTCTTTTTAATCTTTTGTACGGAATATAGAATAACACCAGTAAAATCTTTCCTCAGGCATAAAACTCGCGAGCTCAAGTGTTATCAGTATTCAATGTGTTACCATCATCGGGGAGAATTGTCTTGCTTTTATTTCTTCCTCGCGATAAAGTCACTATCGCGCTTCACTTTCGCACTCCTTGCTTACGCTCGGAATAATCCAACCTTTACACAAAGAAAGTTGTCTGCGCGATTTCTCGACGACTCAGGAAACACCTTGAAGTTCCTCCCTTGAAGCATCTTACACCACGGGATGCTCGCAAAGGTCACGGTTGCGACCGTCCGAGAAACGGTATCAAGACTGAAGGTGTTACCAGAAGTTTCTCACTGCTGGCTGCCGCGTTAAGAATTTAATGAGTTGCATCGGCTCCGCGTGATTACTATCGGGCTAATTAAAAACTCGGAAAGCTCCCGCGGTAATTTTACTTTCGTCGTAATTTCCCGTCCGTACAGTGCTTTTTCCGCGAAAGTAGTACTTTCAGTGGTTTTATCCGGCGCCACTGAATTCCTCGACCAGCTGAGGAGACCGTACTGTATCAATAGTACTTAATGGAATTGCGGCGTGATAATGAATAAGCATGCATGGTTGACCGCATCCCTTACGAGGGATAATCCATCCCGCCGAATGTCCGCTGTGACTATATATCTTGTGGAATTATCGCGAATTATTAAACACTTTCGTGTTACATTAAGTTACTGCCCGCACGAGCATGAGAATACAGACTTTTCGTGAGTTTTTCCTCTAGATTTCTCCCATCCATTGTTCTGTTTTGCTGTTTTTCTTTCCATAGAGAAGTTCCGTCTCGTTTGCGCAATTGTGAGATTTTATTACTCGGATGAGGGTTATGCCAGTGGCATGTAATAAAAGAGTTGAACGGCTTCTCTTTCAGTGAAAATAAAGCGTCTGTCTCGCTACTAGTTTGCATTAATTCAAGCATGTACCGAGACTCTTATATTCTTCTAACTTTATTTTCATCGAAAATTCTTGTGAATAAAAAGTGAAAGAAAATTGATAAATTTCTTAATTATTTTATAAGTATTATTTCTGCAATAAATGAAATTCGAATTTTTTTTATTCGAAATTTTGATATGTGAAAGGTTAGCATTTTTTACGTGCATTTAATATTAAAATGTAATATTAACTTGTATGTTATTGCATTCTATTTATACGGCAACACCGAATAATTGATTTTATTTTGAAAATTATCAGTAAATGGGGCTTAAATGAACATGTGCAGGTCTAAAGCTACTTAACCGTAGAAGATTAAGCACTTTGAGGGTATTCTACTCAAATATATATCCTCGGAATTGGCAAGCGTAAAGTAGCGAATGAAACTTTAGTTTTATCGATTCCGAGAATCCATTTACTTGATAAGAATCACATTTTTTGAATGCATAGCTATCGGTAGATCTTCATTATTACATTTAAGTTTAGATGTCATAATTCAGTAATTATTGGATGCATGTTAATCTATCTATGTTAATTAGATAGAAACATTTGGTATTGCAAGCAGTTTATAAACCGCTTATAATAGCAGAGATTTTGTGGTACATTTGTTAGAAACAAACAGAATTTTGTGGTAAATGATTATTAATTTTGATGAAACAAATCTTGTAAATGAAACAAAATTTGCTGTATTCAAAAGTTTTCGTCTGTAAATATTTATAAAATTATAACATAGAAAAAGTAATAAATTACTTTATTACGTTATAATTGCATACACTTAAAAAATATCAGAATTTCACAGAATTTATTATCTTTGTTAAATATCATATATATATATATATATATATATATATATATATATATAATTTGAAGAATATAATGG
>VBVR01005969.1:0-11044 GCA_011638315.1 Tetramorium parvispinum
ATGTATTTTTATTGCTAATAATGCAAGATAAACTTAAGATACAATAAATGAAAGACGTCGATTCGCTGTTTTAACGTGGAAAATACGTCTTTAAACATTAAAAAAACATGTTTTAAAAAACGTTGTTTTAACGTTAAAAAAACGTTTTTTTAATGAATAAAAAGGATCTATCCCACTGATTAAACGTTTTTAAAAACGTTTATTAAACGTTTTTTACAATGAAAAAAAACGTTTAAAAAATATTAAAAAAACATTTCTTTGCTGATTGGGAAAGGCAATTAAAAGATTTAATGAATCGAAAATTAAAAATGCTCGATCGGTTGTTTCATTGATTTTAAGACCAGATTTGCGAGGAATAAATATTGAGTCAAAGAATACCAGAAAAACGAGATAGACGTCGTTTTCCAAATCAAACAATGTGACGGAATTAATCGGCACAATTAGTTTTTCAAGTAATGTACCTTTCCTATTTTGTTAACACGAATAAACTACCATCCGCAGAGTCTTCGTGATCTATATCGGTCCCTGGAACGTGACTGGAGCGCCAATCGAGTCGGCTGCGGCCGCGGCCGCGGCGTCGCGACCTCGCGACTCGCAACGCGGTTCAGTGCAGTTCAGTGCGGCGAAGTTGGCCGATAAGCGTGCACGTGCTCGCGGCGAGCCTGTCCAGAACATTCGCGGGACGCACGCGTCCAGAAACTCGCATCGAATCTCAGCTCGAATCTCATCAAGATTCTGCGATATACGCTCGGCGCGATCAGAAGGATGACGACGGTGGTCGACAAGGAAGAGGCGCGGAAGCGCCTGACGTCGCTGCAGTGGCATGTGACGCAGGAGAAGGGCACGGAGAGGTGAGACCGGCTGCACCAGGGTGACGGCGCGAAACTCGAGTTTCACGCTACCGGCGTCTTCCCCGAGAACGTCCCGCCACGTGCTCGCTCGCGGCGACGAGATATTGTGCAACGACAACGTGGTGTCGATCCGTCGCCACCTTCGCGACCGCCAGGACGATAATCCGGAACGAGGTCGCGCAGAGTCAAGTCTAGTCTCGTTTGGTTCTTCCTTTCTACCTCAAGGAACGTGTGCTCCGCGAGGAAGTTTCTCACGAAAAATGGGTCACCGTTTCCGTTCTCACCGACGGCAAGCTGTGCGCCGTTATCGCGTCCCCGTCTTGCCCCCGAGCGGCCAGCTGATTCTGTAATAGACGACCAAAGCGCGGCGTGGAGATTGCGCAACAGCGATAACACGGCGGGCACGGTCGAATTGTTCTAATTATATTGATGACACAAACGGATGTTATTCACCGTCTGATCCATATTTACGCACGCCGCCGGACGATTCTCGGCTTGGCATTCAGCGACGCTCCGCGTATAAATCTCTGCTTATACTGAAATACATAAGAATAACATGTATCAATCCATATATCTTTATCTGATATGCGTGTGAAAATCAACAGTGTAGCGATAACGATTCACGCATTTGTCTCTCATGTTTTCGCGCGTAAGATCGCAATTAAAGATGAGAAACGCAAGTCACGTTCCCGCGCGTTTAATCTTGGACGAGAAACACCGAAATAACGCTTTCAAGAGCGCCCGGCTTTGCGCGTCCGAGCGGGCCTCACGGCCAGCGGGTTTAAAAATAAAAGCTATATGTGTCACGGTTCGCGCCCTCCCTCTTCCACCTTTCCACCCCTTGGCCAGGTACGCGTCCTCCCCTGACTCATTCGTACGCTTTATTTGCAGGCCGTTTAGCGGTTGCTACAACAAGTTCTACGAAAAGGGGACGTACACCTGCATCGTGTGCGATCAGGAATTGTTCTCCTCGGATACCAAGTACGACAGCGGATGCGGGTGGCCGGCGTTCAACGAGGTTCTGGATCAGGGACGCGTCAAATTGACCAAAGACACCTCTAATGGTAAGCGATTGAGGCCTCGTTAGCGTATCTCTCGTAATTATGCTCGCGTTATTAGTTAGAATGGCACTCTCTGGTTCGCGCCTTCATCTTAACGTTAAATATTGCATAATATTGCATAATAGTGCGCGGGTACATTGAAACCACCTGTGACATGTCTGTGTTATATATAACTGATAGATATCTTGAATAAGTCTCTGTTTTCAATGTATACCATTGTACCCGCCTACTATTTTCAAGATCACAATCGCCACATGTATCATAATTATACACTCTCATAACATTACTGAATCTATCCTGATCACATTTCACTCTTCTGCCTCTGTCCGAAGTAGAAGTCTCTTTATATTTAGTTTCTCATCAAATTAAATTTTTTTCCATAAAATTATTCGTAGCAATCATAATTATATTTTCGCTTGTTCCTTGCATCTGTTTTATTTACGAATGTAAAAAACTTTCTTCGTATACATAGATACAAATTTAAAAAAAAGATTCTTTTAATTGGGAAAAACAGGACCTGTAGCATTCATCTATACGATCTTCTTCTATTGTAAATATAATATATATATTGGACGAAAATTCTCTCCTATTCTCCTCGGTTCCTGCATGCACTTGCTTAGAGTGTGATTGTGTTAGACTTACATCATTTCTTGTATTAAACTAATACGCTAGCTGTACATTATGAAACATTGGAAATATGACCAAAGGATAGACAAAAATATCTGCTATATCCTTCACTACTTTATGAGTATTGATGATCGTTCGATAACATTCATTTTTGGCTAAGGACAATTAAATAATAATCTTCTTTTTAGCTGCAAACTCTTAACGCATATAGATATCACTTTTTACAAGCATATCTCTTTGACGCAAATAAAATTCCTTTGCTTTTAAATTGTTGTTATAATTACGCCAATTGAAATAATATTTAATCACTTGCAAGTGTGTTTTAATACTCATAGCTAAAAAATGCAAAAGCTAAGTACTTACGATATTTCTAATATAAGTAAACATTTAAAAATAAATATGCAATAAGCATTTTAGTAGAAGTATGTTACAAATGCAATGTAAAGTACATGATTGTGTAATTTAAAAATTGCCAAGTAAGCGTACAATTGTGAATTAAAAGCATATAATTAATGATGACTAATGAGCAAAGATCAGATATAAAAATGTATATATTAAACAAAACCGTTTCATATATGTACGCATTTCATCATTTTTCTTTTAGTATCATATGTATGTTAGCTGTTTCCTCATAATCGAACCAATCTTTAGTTCGACTTTTTCTCTTCAATCTACGAAATCTTTTAGATCTACTTCTGTTACCTCTTGAAAATTGTATCATGAGAAAAGGGTGTCGGTCTGCGTCTAATCACACTCTATTGTTCTTTCTCCTTTTGCCTTCCTTGATCAATCCCTGGCTCTACTACCATCACTGAACCACTCTTCACTCTCATCACTGAAAAAAAAACAACACCACTGAAAATCGCGCGTCACGTCGAATTAAACGACGCCAACTAGTCGGCGGCAATCTACTACTGCTGATCGCAAACCCAGATATGGTGCGGACCGAAGTGACCTGTTCGAAATGCGACGCTCACCTGGGGCACGTGTTCAACGACGGACCGAAGCCTACGAGGAAGCGCTTCTGCATCAATTCCGCCTCCATAAGTTTCCATTCGGCGGGAGAGGAGAAAAAGTCTACGTAAAACCAGCTTGCGCGCTTGTTACATTCTATTAATTCTCTAATATTTATGTAACGAGACTCACGAAAAAGGAGTTACATCTCATGCTAAATATGAAAATACCTCCGATTTATTTATGCGTTAAAGATAAAGTAAAACGATAATTATCGTCAAGATACCAAATAGGTTGTCTGTAAAGTGAGTTTGTTACTATGATAGGAAATATTTTATCACTTCTGACGATATGCTAATTAACCAATGTTTTTACGTCATTTACTACATTCGATTGATAATTAATGTTAATTGTATATGATTTTCGTAGTATATTTACGGATTCTCCTTTCTGTATTAAAGTTTCTACGCAAGTTAAAGAACTGTATTGTTGATGTGAATATAGCACGTTTCCGACCGACTTTTCATTTGCGAGGAGACGCCAACTCCATACTATCAGTTCTCTTGAATCTCATTGTATACTACTTTCGATATTACAAATGTACAGGTACATATCCGTATCAACGGACAAAGTATAACACCCACACAGGATGTATGTACTACATGGTGTGAAAAAGTGTGATATTGGACAGATGATAGAAATGTCTAATCAAGAGATGTTATTTTTTCAATAAACGCCATAATATGTAAATACCACCTATTTTAACAATACATGATATTAAATGAGGAATGAAATGTGGCAGTCATCATTTCTCATTCCTCTTAATAATGTTAACCAGGAAAGGATGTTTTGTACGAAGAGAACATGTTTGTTATAAAATGTTTCCTTATATTATAACGTTTCAAAACAAACTGAAAGGTATTATAATACAATATATACGCAAAATTCTAGGCATTATTTTTACAATTCATTACTCCTTTTCTGTTTTTTTGCATTCCCTCGCTTTGAAATTTTTTATCGTCATAAAAATTTCACATATTACATTCTTCCTGAGAGACCAGATTTCTGTCGAATGGTTTCAGATAGCGATAAATGCTTTTTTTTTCTTACAAAAGTTAAAGTCGGATGAACCTTCTTCCATCGAGGAAGATTCAAAATCGAAGATTTTCTTTTTTCAATCTCTGCAGTAAAATAGCGACTTTGTTACTATAGGCCTACTTCTTTCTTTCACTCGGAGATCACAAAGCATTTTCAAAAACATCGTAAAATGCTACAGCAAAACATGCATACACACATTTAACATGATTCGCGTATTAGGAACCTATATTTTTAAGAACTTAAAAAGACGATAAAATACACATAGCGCACGTGGCGAATAATTAAATGCAATTGGAACGATCATCAAGATGTGGATGCACAAACGGATGCAAAGTTGCCCGCATTTTCTCATTACGTTAAAAAATTCGCCTGCCCGTATTTTTCCTAAAGCTCTCGTACATTTTTCTATAAGTTTGCGATTCGTATGTCAATGTCAAAAATAATGAGTACTTTCGTGGTGCATCACTTATTATTATTACGATAAGGCATGTCTGGTACAATTTTTGTACTTTTGTTCACACGATAAAAGGGTCATCCGGTATCGTTATCAGCGAACGTGTCTACATGCTAAGATGCGCTTCAATCGGGTTGTGCGTCGATCGGGTTATAATTTTTTATGCGGGCAGTTTTGCATTTCGCACGATCCGATTCGCAAATAGAAAATTAAACATTAATAGCTGCTAATAGCTGTACTACTGTTAAATAACTGCCGCGAAAAACAATAACAGAAAGACAAAGCTCTCTATTGCTCCGAGATATTTGTGAAAATGCAGGACCCCGCGTCTTTAGTATTTCTGATCGTCAACTTTAACGTTCAACCCTGGATCGCACCATTATCTTTTTTTTACACACTCATACTTTTCTTTTTGTTAATACTAAGACGTGCGCACGTTTACTTTGTCTCTTAACTTGTCATAGTCCGACCGATTTTAGAGACGAATGCCGAAACGGAGATTAATGCCGAGCGTTTGCAATACGCATTTATGAAATATTTCAAGAGCACGAATTTAATTTGTATAGTCTATTAATATAGTCCCTGATTCTTTCAAAGATACATTGCATTAAGTTCCTTCAGTATACCAGTCTTAAATTCGGTCGTAAGCGTTGATACAAACTGAGCTGCTTCTTCTCCCTATCTCGATCAAGTACAGTCAAACATTATAAAAATCTAATCAGGCTTCTTTCAAAAGATGATACTACAAAAAAAAGGAGAAGAAAACAATAAAAACTCGTCGAATATTGAATATGCCTTATTTCTCGTTATCAAATAATATTCGGGTTTCCTTCTTCTCTTCTTGTTTCGTACGCAATATAAGTGTATCGTTAATTTCTTCATTTATAACTATCATATTTATATTCTCACAAGGTTTGAGTTAATATTAATTTATATATGAGTCCTATACATATATGTATAACGAAAAATCTCGACCGAGCTACCCATCCACTGCGCGAAGACCGAAAATCTGGGAGTGTCATTTGCGAATTCTTCAAGGAAGGGAAAAAGAATAACGTTGAAATCCGGAATATTATTGATATGGATTATTTATCCATATTTAGAATAAAATGCGAAAATTCATCTTTATTTGTTTTCTCAGTCTCGATATATCTCTTTTTCCTGTCATTCGCGAATAACTCTCTTTCACATAATCCTAACACTCTGAATTCTTACATTTAATAAAAAGGACAAGCTAATACAAAGCATTCTTGAAATGCACGCAAGTTATTGATTTTATAGCTTCCGGAAAAGCAGTATATGTATATATTAAACAATATTTAATTGTAAAACTGCATGATTTTATAGTTCAGAAAGTAAAAACTTTTGATTTCGTACATTGGCCAGTCGGTAAGTATTACAATTATATATGTGTCAATATTATCTTATTTTTTATTTTAGAATTATCAGAAACATACAATTACTGCTTATTTTTTACGGCCAGAGATGACTAAAGTTAAATCATTTCACAATTTCTATAATGTTATAAAAAATTTTTATAATCTAAATATTTTTCTAATTAGCTTGCATTAGCTCGTTCATTTTTTTCTCTCATTTTAATCATGAAGTCATTCTTTTAATTTTTTTCTCAAAGATTTATAGTTTCACGCAGTAGATATCCTGGTCGAATAATGAATACGATGTACGAAAATGAAAAAAACAAAAAATAAAAAGACAAAATCTACAAGTCATGATATCGCCTAAAATAACTAAATACTTCCGATATATTCATTTCTTCGATGACACGATGACACTTGGATGACGTATAATACAATATTAGGAAAGACGTATCTCGATAATGTTCGATGCAAATACAACCATACATACGGAACCACAATTCGTTTCTACACAAAACGTCAACTAAACTTCATTATACGCGTGTTCGATTATTTGTTTCTTCCTTCTCACGGTGCTAAAACCAAATATTGTTATACAGTGGTTCATAAGAAATCTAGCGCGAGTTTTCTTTTTTTTTTCTTCACGTCTCTAAACGACAAGACAGGCACTTTATAGTGTCACAAAATGCTCCTACGTCTGAACCTTGTTTTACAGTTTCACTGATCTTCTTTCATTTCACCCTCTTTTTGCAAGACACGTTGAAGACAGTTACGTTGGACTTACAGCGAAGAACACACGTGATGCGGACAAACATTGCCCTCGGAAAGATGTTCTTATCAACTAAGTAGTAAACCATGGTAGTAAGTTCAATGTCTTAACGTGTCTTTCTTTCTTTCTCTCTCTTTTTTTTTAAATGATACAAATGAGGGAACATACTCATTTCTTTATCGTAAAGCTCTAAATTAGCGGCCTCAAACGAGATATGCATTTCTTACGCAATCGGCTAGAGCACGTGTAAACCAATTTCTTTACAATGAACATCAACATAAAAAATCGCGATATTTCTAAACAAGGAATTTGCTAAAACAGTTTCTTCTTAGTATAAGAAAACTGAGTTAACTGAATTAAATATTCAGCGATCAAAACGCGATCTTTAAAAATGTTTAAAACAAATTAGGCTACCGCTTACGCCTCTATCGCACTAATCAGACAAAACACACTGAAAACATATTGCTCTGCTTCATCGTAACTTCCGTCGAAAAATACAAGTCCGACACGAAGACCAATCTCCTTTCTTTCTCTCTATACGATCTCTCGTTAAACAATAATAATATATTAGAATAGGTCCTATGTATACTTGTTCACATTTTCTTTGTGGTATTATCTAATAAGGTTCTCGCTATAAATAATATGCGTTTTTTGCTAACTCCAATCCTTCGAATTTTCTTCTTCCTTTTAGAGTTAGTAATACTAGTTTTATATTTTTAGAAAATAACTGACAATTGCTTGTGTTTCCTCGATGACAATCCATCCGAATTGCGGCAAGAACACGTCACAGGCAACAGCACATACGGTAAAGCACATACGCATTCCACATTTTCTCTTTCTTTTTCTATTTCCTTCAAAAACTAAGTTAAGACTTTGTGAGTCCATTGCACCCAATTGTAACTGTGGAGTTTATCGAGGAAAACAAGGCCTCCGCCGTCAGATCGCTCATAGCTCTTTCTGATTTAACTTTGTATTCGCGCTCGCAACATGCGAGAATCGAGCATTTCTTTTTTAAAAACTTTGCAATCGTATTTTCTTCGATACTTCATCACGGTATCGAATAAGTTCTATCTATCTGTCTATCTATCTATCTATCTATCTATATGATCTACATACGTACGTAATGGATATATGCATACGTATGTGCATATATGCACATGCGATACGTCGCACATAATATAATATTCACATACAATATACACATACGAATGCATACATATATATATGTATATTTATTTATTCATTTATATATATATATATATATACGTTTATATTCATTATTTATTATATATTATTGAATTATTGTGCCGTTTCCGTTTTGGGAGGGTGATTCATTATTTCCATCTTTTTTTTTCGCTTATAACCGAACTCTTGGAGCCGCGTCTTACGAATCTACAATCTAAACGCCACTGTCTCTTAATGACCTTTGGCAGCTTCCTTCGCTGCCATTATCAAAGGTGTTAACGAAGCCAGTGGCCTAGCTAATTTCAGAAAGGGATGCTGCAAATTCAATGTAAACACATTTTTTCAGTTAAATCAATTTGAATGGGAGAAGTACGTTCATGTACTGAGAACGCATTTCCACGTACTATATATTAATAATTCTTACCTTTAGTAACTCGGAAGCCGCAGACCGTTTCTCCACCTCGACCTCTAAACACTGGTCCAGGAAGTCTTGGAATATACCCGAGAGTTTATCCTTCTCCTTGATTTCCGGTTTGCCATTTGTCGCAATCAAATACAGTGCTCTCAACGGATTTTCGTTCAAATACGGTGGCTCCCCTTCGATCATCTCGATTGCCATTATTCCCAACGACCATATATCAACCTGCGAAGTACGTTGTTACAATTAATCATGCGATACGCATTCAATTCATTTTTATGTGTAAATAACAGCCAATATTTGTACTTACCTTAGGTCCATATTGCTTTCGCGTTACTACTTCCGGCGCCATCCAATACGGCGTGCCGACCATCGTTGTTCGTTTGCTCTGTTCCGGCGAGATTTGCGCGCAAAAGCCAAAATCCGTTAATTTTACCCCGCCGTCAAGACCCAATAGAATATTGTCGGACTTGATGTCCCTGTGTATAACTTGATTACAGTGAAGGAATTCGAGCGCCTGCAACACTTCTCTACACACCGCGGCTATTTGACCTTCGTCCATACAAGTTTCAGTCACAACATCCGTTAAACTGCCACCTGGCAAATATTCCATGACTACCCACAGTTCTTCCCCAACTAAATAACTATCCAAGTAATTTACAACGTTTGGATGCTTGTTCTCCCGCATTACCAGAATCTCGTTTATTATAAGCTCTTTCTTTGGCTGTTGCGACAAATTCATTTGTTTTATTGCAACTTCCATGCCGGTGGACGTTTCTATTGCTGTATACACTGTCCCCGAGGCACTGCAAGACGATGGTTAATCAGTACAATTCTACGTTCGATATGAAACGTCGTTTATTGGCCATTTCCCGCTTACCCTTGTCCTATCTTTTCCATTTTTGTATATTTTCTATTAGGATCTCCTACGCTCACGATTGTTCTAAGCTTCTCTAATATCTCATCGTCCGACATCTTCTTCTTTCTAGCTTTATCACCTTGCGCCGGTCGCGTCTGATCGGTCGTTGTTGACGTCGGCGTTGCTTGATTCTTGTTTCTATCTAACTGCGACTGTTGCTGTTGTTGCTGCATGCCATTTCGTTGTGGCGAGCCTAGCGCGTTCGTCAGGGGAGGAGGTGGTTCTTCTTCTATGGGTTTTGTGTACTGCAAGGTGAAGGTAAAAAATGTTAGATTACCTTATAGTTAGTAAAATATCACACATTACTAATTGCATGCACATTTCTTAATCGCAAGCGCGAGAAGAAAACAACTTACGATTGACTTCGTGCGTTCCGGTCGGGCGGAGATCGGTGGAGGCGGCGGCTCGTCTTCCTGCTCCGAACTAGTCGCACACGCGTCCGTCGGCGTGCTACTCGGACTACTGCTGCTCACTCTGTAACGTTGCCGTTTCTCAGAAAATATTTAGGCGACCAAGGAGCGAGGGCAATGCATAAAAGTGTAAAAGACTCACCTGCTTAACGAATGCTGAGAGTGAGAGCTGCCGGATGCCTGAGACATCGCTTGGCCGCGAATATTTCCCACTCCCGTGCTGATACTCATTCCCAAACTTCGCGGACTACTCGCCCTTT
This sequence comes from Tetramorium parvispinum, assembly GCA_011638315.1. Classification (NCBI taxonomy): domain Eukaryota; kingdom Metazoa; phylum Arthropoda; class Insecta; order Hymenoptera; family Formicidae; genus Tetramorium; species Tetramorium parvispinum. Next base: position 10,383 of record VBVR01005969.1, read on the forward strand.
CGATTGGAGCTGAAGAAATATTGTTGCGTTAGTACGATAATTATTAAAATCAAAATTATTTCTCTGTATAAGCGACTTGATATCAATACTTACCGACAACTCCAACCATTTTAGTTGTAGTCATATATTTAGAGCCTTTTGCTTCCTTACTACTACTATCGTACCAATTTAGTACGTCCAACACAGCTTGCGGATTTTTCTTCTGTTCCTGCTTGCTAATATTGCTGGACATAAGTAATCTTGCCCACGCCTCCGGCATACCCTAAGAAACAAACGTGTACTGTTAAACAACGATTATTATGTTTACTATGAAACATAAATGGAATTTGGTGAGTCTGAAGTTTAATACTCTATTTTATGTAAAATGCATCTAATGTACTAATTCTAAATTTGATTTTCGTACATGCAATATTATTATGATTATTATTATTATGTGTAAAAAATACAGGCCGAGAAAAACATTTCTATTTCATATAGATTATTTGTAGATACTAGGAGGAAATTGAAATCAACATACATCTACAGCTGTTTAATCATTTAAAAAATTCAAAATTCTTGTAAAATATTTGATATGAATTATCATTCTTATATAATAAAAAACTTATAAAGAACATTTCAAACTTTTATATTAAGTTTCTTAAAATGTGTATATGTGTAGAAAA
>VBVR01005970.1:0-11037 GCA_011638315.1 Tetramorium parvispinum
CTCACCGCAGACCCCGTGCCTAAGTTGCACGCTTCCCCCACCCTTCGCGAACGCATTCCCCTCTCACCGCAGACCCCGTGCCTAAGTTGCACGCTTCCCCCACCCTTGTCCTGCAGGCCCCGCGGATCCCGCGTCCATCGAGCATGGAGTACCCCGCGTCGCGGGACTCCCCTGCCTCTCTACCCCCCTCGGAGCTCCCGGATTAGAAGCGGCTATTATTTCCTACTGAGGTATGTTGGGTTTTGGTCATTAAGAACACTAATATTGAATGTATCGATTGCCTGTGCGAGGATTTAACCAGCGTGATCCTCGTGCGTGTCGTTCCAATAATAGTGGTGTGAATTGAGTTCCCCCACCAAGATGTATTGATGGTAGTTTAAAACGAAATTAAGTGAACCGTGATAAAGGGTATGACCACTGATGGGTGCCTGTAAACATTCATGACGAGAATCGGACTTGGTTCTGTATGAATAATTACACCCTGCATTTCCACGGAGATATGTGGGAAGAAATGATTACTCAGGTCAATCTCCGTGACCGCCAGATTATCCCTGATCAACATACAAATTCCGCATTTGTTTGAACCGGTAATGTCGCTGTAAATCGCTTTAAAACCATTAACATGGAATTCTATATCATTATATAAAATAGTTTCCTGGATGCAAATTATGTCGTGGTCGTGAGCAATCGACTGTAGATTTAGGAATTTACTTTGGGCTCCCTGGCAATTCCACTGGAGAATGCTGAGGCCCGCCTCCTTAGGATGTACATAATTAGCCATGAATCGCGTTGTCAAATTTACAATTTAAAGCAGATTCCGAATTCGCAAAGGAAGAATGCGTATTTTTTCTATTATTATTTAAGGTATTCGAAGCATTATAGAGACCGTGTGTAGGAACGTAGTTCATTATATAGGATATACTTTTGTCGACAATCAACTGCATGTCTCCGCGCAGCAGCGCCGGGACTCCCTCGAAAAGAAAGAGAGAAATCACCGAAGAAGGATGACACCGGCGAGACATCGCTTCGAGGAGCCGAATCCACATCGATGCTGTGATTAAATTGCACGCCGCCCGTTCCATCGCCAGGCGAGAGCGACGGGGATCTGCCATTAGCATATATTAATTGAGCCCTGTGGGCAGCACTTAGATTAGCTGAAGATCGCGAGGTTCTATAATTGGAACTCAAGGAATCTCGGCGCGCATCCGGTCGGAACAATCCGACCGCAGATAATTATCTCTCGAACGCGACGATGAATCAATGCCGCCCCGCTGCGAGGAAAGGCAACGACCCGCCGCGACCTGAGCGTACGAACGACCTTGGGGGAGCGGGGAGATTGCTGAGTTTTCTAAGCCTCGAAAGCCTCGAATCTATTTTGATGTTCAAAGTTACTCCGTGGGAATGAGTGATATATTTGTGGCTTTTTGCAATGCCTGGAGGCGTCCGCACTTCGGTCTGTCATTGAGTAGTTAACGAAATCAAATCTGGAGTCCAGGGGGGAGCAGGGCAACAGTGTGTTCTATGCAATCCTTCTTTTAGCTTCTACGAACGGGATATTCTCGGATGAGGCAAGAACTATGGCCTTCTTATGTTCCATAACCAAGGGGCAATCCATTGAAACGGCAACATGTTGTCTCCCACAATTGATACAGCTTGGCGCGGAGTCCTTTCTAGAACATGATTCCGAGTTAGAATTGTGTCGGTCTTCACCGCAGTACAAGCACCTAGGCTTCCCTTTACAAGTAGCGCTTATATGTTCCACACGGTAGCAACTATAGCAAATTTTTGTTTTTGGAATATAAATGGAAACGTCATGACGAACCTTATACATGTAAATGAATTTTGGGAGTGTTTGCCCCGCAAACCTGATGAGGATGGTTGTTGAAGCAATGTTCTGCAACTCGCCATCAATCCGTATGTGCCTAGTGAGACGCTTTGCTTCAATGATCGGGAATGGCGATGTAATACCATTATAATCGAGTCAGAGTCCAAATCCTGCGGAATATCCTTAATTATATCTGCGCGACTCGTTCTATATGTCGGAATGAATGCACGGAGGTTATGAGCTTCCAAACCATGCGAGTTAATGAAATTATTTGCCGCTGAAGCGTTGCTAAATTCGGCCATGATCTTGCCTTTACCGAGCTTTTTGATTTCCAGGATGTCCTTGTCGTCACGCGCTATGCTCGTGATAAATTTACTAACCATTAGTGGATGTGCCGTCTTGTTGTCGCGTCCGATTTGTTGGAATAAACATGCACTACGAATGGCTTCATCTAGTGCTGTATATTTGTTTCTCATCGTTGTACGTGTGTCTTTTGTGTTCTTCGAAATAAGCTTGTCCTTGCCGTGAGACGCGTCGGAATTTAAGGAATCCATATTCGAGTCGTCATTGTTTGAACCGTTTTTGCTATTTCCGCGTTTCCGGCCAAGATCGATGTTGAAAGTTTCACCTTATTCTTCTGTTGACTTTTAAAATTACCCTGCGGTTTATCAATTTTGGACTCGGAATCCGCCGCTCGCTTTCTCGATACCTGCTCAATCTCCACAGACGTCAGCGTCAAGTCTTCTTTGCTTGATTTGTCTTGTACATTGCATGTTTGGCCTTGGGCCGCCGTCATCGCACATTCAGCGTTATCGTTAGACCCTCGCGAAGCTGTATTTGTCAAGAGATCGGATAGCATGGAGAACTCGAAGGCTTCGAATTGGTCTATACTAACATTGAGGGATCTTTCCGTTCTTGCACTCACGTAAGGAGAGGGGAGGGACGAAAGACAATTAGATGATGCAACAGGAATACTTAGGGGAAGAGACGAATATCCCCCGTCGCCCGCGTCGCCTCGAAGGGCCGAGATCAAAGTCTCGGCCATCCACGAGCGCCGTAATGCGCACTCCTTAGTAATATAATAGTCTCGAGAGATTCACACCTAAACCACCAACACCTTCACTCCGTCAATTCAACGAGCGAGACTCGCGCAATTACGCACTCGATACACGATGGATTCACGGCCGCTAACCTAAAAGCATGTTACCATGAACTCGCCGCGCGCGAATGGGACGATCGACCATAAGCGGAATCAGTAGAAGACCCGAATACAAGAAGGGTAACGTCCGTGCAAATCGCGAGTTAGGCATAGAATACATAAAATAATAAAGGGGACAATTTAACAGATGTAATGATCTTAATTTAGTAATAACTTCTTAACATATACTTTTAAAATAATTAAAAAATAATAATGGAATACCTTGCAGATATGTAAAAATTTCAGATCTTATAAAACGTACAATTATTTTACACGCAACTGAGCGTAATAAACAAAAATGACATTATAAAATTGTCATTGATATATTTTGAACAATATTTTCTACATATTTTGATGTGATGAATAATGCTGTATATCTCTCAATTCTAATTATGCTAAATATAAAATTTCTTATGTCCCCTTTATTATTTTATGTATTCTATGCCTAACTCATCGATATCTAAAATGTAAAAAAACAGATTTTTTATCAATAAATAATTATTAACCCACAACATATACACCTCGCTATACAACATACATATTGGGTCCATCGGACACCTATATGAGGGAAGCGTCCCAGATGCGCACAGAATAAATCGGACATAGTGTCGATCGGCCACTGTGTCCGATCGACACTGTGTCCGATTCATTCAACCTGCTGTCCGATATATTCTGTGCGCAACTGGGACTCACTCCTATATGAGTTAAATGTTTGTCAAATTCATCTAATTAATAATTAAAATTTGAAAAAATTCATAGTTAATCTTGAAGATGTGATAATCTGAAATTATTACAAAAATAAAAAATATATGTTTAAGTATGAAAAAAATTCTTCAATAATAAGTACCGTGAAAATCGACTAATTTTACTTAAAAAATCATAATGTTTTTAATTTTGAATATTTTTAACTAAAATTTTATATACATACTCTCAAGATATGATCCTTTTGAGAAAAAAGTAGTTTGAAATTTGACGCATTGCAAAAAAGGTATTTATTCTGAAGGTTGAAGGTGATAAATTGTGAGAAAAAAGCAGTATGGTGTTGTATAATAAAGAAGGTTTTTTAATGACATAATTTTTAATATTATGATTTCTATTTTCTATAAACTTTTATTCGAAATAGTATATAAAAATACACCGAAACTTGCTCATCGTTTTCGAGCAGAATTTCACGGATACCTCGGCTGCCTAAATTACACTGTCCGACAAAATTTGACTTTTACTTTAACGGACATGTGAATAGTCAACGTATTTTTGTCCGTTTAACACAAATCCGTTATCCAAATTTGATTATCACGTCACAATTTTGAAAAAAATGGCGTCAAAGTGACCAAAAATGACGATTTCGAGAGTTTTCATGATGTTATAATGCTGGTACGAAATTTTTTTCTCAAGATTTGTTTATGCCATTCGAAAGTATCAACTTTTAGCTTTAAAATACATTTTGTTTCGAATCAATATAATTTTTTTTTAAATATAATAATTTGAAAATAGCTCTTTTTTCTATACATGAAAGACACGTGCAAGACATTTTATTCCATCTTAATACTGCATTATGTGCAAAATAAGTGCTTTTAGACTTAAATAATATAATAGGTATGAGTCGTTAATGCATCATTACCATAAACATGCTGTTCCGTACATAGTGTTGTACAAAACTCGAAAATCTCGATAACGAAAAATTATATCGAAACGAAACAAAATGCATTTTAAAGCTAAACGCTAATACTTTCAAATGGTACAAACAAAATTTGATAAAAAAATTTGATAACGATGCTATAACCAATAAAACTTTTTATTCAGTTAAAATATTGATTGATTATTTCAATCTTCAAGAATTTTAGAAACATATCCTATAACATCTAATCACATTTAATTAAATATAGAATATTTAACCCGTTGCGGTCACACCTCCGAATAATTTCATAACAGTCACACGGGGTCCTTTGGACTCTCACGTAGAAAAAACCAATCGTCATTTGCCAGCTATTCAAAGTTTCGTCTAAAAAATTTAACTAGACATATCTGAAGGTCTTCTGGATTATGATCCAATAATCTTTTTTTTAAATCAATATTTTAACATAATAAAAAATATAACCAAAAAAGTTTCTGAAGAAATGGACTTTTTTGCAAAAATATTCATAAAATTTGTTATTTTTGATATTTTACACAAACATGTTAACGTTGTATTCTCACGACAGTATACTTTCAAATAAAAATTAGTTTCATAATTGGTTTCGAAAAATATTTATTTTGAAGTTTGAAATGATAAATTATGAGAAAAAATGTAAACTCAAAGAGATGATTTTTTCGGAAGCAAAATAGGGTGAATAAATTTGTTTTTTTTACGTTTAAAGATACATAATCGAAAACTTAGCATGTGATCCATTGGACCTCCAGTGACGAATTAATATGTTCTTTAAATTAATATTTTATATATTTTTTTATTAATCCATTAATGCTGATATATTAAACAATAAGCCATACTTTTTATGTACAAAATTATATTAATCATTGTAGAGCATTTTACGATTAAAGAGCAATAATGAAATAATAGCTTTTTCGGTTAGTATAAATATATATTTTTGTAGTTGGCACAATTTGATGCTATATCATCACTTTTATAGATTTATCTTTTTGTATTTTTTTAAAGATGATTTTATTGTAATTTCAGATATTATATTAAGAAATTGTATTACGAAGTATTTTTGTACAAAAATTTTTTTACAAAATTTTTTGCGGGCTTATACTTGACGCTTTTTATACCTTTTTTCAAAAAAGGTAATTAATAAAATACGTATTACAAAATAATCCGAGATTAATGCTTTCTAGCTTTAAACTATGGCTATTCTTGAATTCTTTTCATCTTAGAAAAATCTGAAAAAATTTTGGTACATTTTGGTGTATGTCCTCTATATATACAAATAGTTTCAGATTTTTTGAGCTCGTCATTTCCGAAATAGAAATAAAAAACACGAGAAAAATGGGGTATTTCGCGTTTTTTAAGATAACGTGTTAGCTTTATATTTGCAGTGTGCATACGTTAATAATAATTACGGGAGGATAAATAATTAGACCCGTTTTTTTTACAGTGTGGTTATATATTCTCCTACGAGACAGCGTAATACAAAAACTGAACTGAACAGAAGCGCGATCAGCAGCGCCATCAAATCTATACTAAATCATAGACTACCTAAGTGTCTAGTTATAAAATAAAGTATTATGACATCTTGTCACTGATGATTATATACCTTATAGAGTGAATCAAATATCTAACATAACGTCGCAAGATTTACTTAAGAGTAACTATTGGAGTTTGTAATACAAACTAGGATACGTATTTGGAATAAAAAAAATCATGGGACCATCTTGGTTTCAAAGTTATAACAATTTAAAATATTTTGGAATTTTTTTACTTTGAAGATAACCTTAGAGAAATCCAAAAAAATTCTAATATATTTTGGTATACATCTCCTATATACTCAAATTTTTTCAGATTTTTTGGGCGAGAGGCTTCTCAGAAAAAATTAAGATATTAAAAAACGGGTTTTTTAAGCCGCTGGGAAGGGGGAAAAGGTGGGGAGGCGCTAAGGGATTAGAACTTATTTTGTTTAAGTACAAATTTCAGTAAGTTTTTTCAAAAAGCAGAACAGGGGCATTTCGAGTATTATAATGGGAGATACCCTTTATTACTCAATCGCCACTTCTCGGTAGAGCAAGTAACATCCTCACTGAGAGTATTTTGCCTTCTGGAAGAAGACAATGTGGAAACCATTTCACATTATATCTCTTCTGAAAGAAGAGATATAAGGTGAAAAATATTGATAATTAACAAAATTCACTTTTGAATATTTAAACATAAAACAAATGTTTATGACTTATGAACGTTGCAACAACACAAGGAAAGGAAAAGCACTACAAATAACTACAAACGATTATGAATCACATGGAAAAAGCGAATTTAAAAAATCTTCATAATTAATGAAGTTTCCTCTTGGCGAATGATTGTTTAAACAACTATATCCCATAAGAATACAACTACAAACGAAAAAATAATCACTACAAACAACTACAAACGATTCTGAACAGGACTGCGCAAGCGGATTTGAGATATCTCAGAAGGTGTCAAAATTATCATGTTTTTAAATCCGTTTTTTATGTATTATTTAAAATCGTTTGTATCTGTGTTTAGCAATTTTGCTTTTATTTGTAGTTAAATCGTTTGAGTTATAGATTCTGTTCTATTTCGCTGCACTGCTACACAGTGCAATGAGTTAGAATGAGAGAAAGTATGTTTGTTTCATTTTAATTTATTGTATTAATGCAATGTAGTAGAAAAGAACAGTTACATAATTACTTGTATCAAATTACACGTAGTCGTGGCAGTTTCGGGGAATTCACGGATGACTACTAGCGCTACTTGGCGGTAAACCCCATCACACACACTTTCAGTAAGACATAACAGTCTATTTGGTTACGGACAGTCGAATCAACCAACGCAATTGGAGGAAATCTTATTCTTATGTGTGTGTGTGATGGGCTTAAAGAGTATATTTTGTGATGTAGACAGTTTCTTTCGCCATTTTGTGAACTGTTTCAGTCTTTCCAAAATCAGTAATAAAATCTGACGTGAGCTATCACTAACGCTAACTATTATTATTGGTAATACTATATTTCTTTTGCAACATCATTATTACATAAGTAAATGAATGTTATCAAATATTAGGACAAGCTTTTTTAAGTTGTCTTCTTTTGAGGTTATCAACTAAATTTCATTTAAAATAAAATTGGGTATCTTTGAAATTTTCTGTCACGGTTAAAGAAGAGATACTTTCCAAATGGTCTTATTTGATTTTTTTTTAATTAAATTTTTTTATCATATGTATTTTATTATATTAATTATAAACACGTTATTTTAATTTTACTGGTTCTATATTTCAGTGGTTTCTTTAAGTATCGGATAATTGGATACTTATATTAAATAGACGGAAGTAGCTGAAAATGCCTCATAAACCCAGAAAAATACCTGATGAAATTTATTATGCCTTAGAGGGTCTGAATTTCCGTCAAGAAAATAGTGACATTGTTCCGTGGAATGATCCAGTCTGGGATCTGACTGTAGAAAATTTAAATGAGTCTATGTGCAAAGAATATTTATGGCTGTGTCTAAAAGAAAATCGAAATGGTGTTTTCAATCGGATTCATAGCCTATCAGAAACGGACCTATTAAAGAAAAATAAAAAAAAGGTTTTAATACATAAAGATGATAATTGGTCGATGCGCAATAAAAAGTACAATTTGCAACCAATAAAGTGGTCATTTTACATAACTAAAAGACAGTGGGACTCACTTGGAGTTCATTCTACGAAGTATAATTCTCTAATGATTGAAGTCTTGGAACCTGGCTGGTCAGACAAAATTTATTATAAGATTTGGAATTACTTAGAACTTCCATCTACCCGTTTGTATTTAAGTCAAAAATTAATTGTGGAGTTGGCGAAGTATATCTTACTATAAAAAGATTCTGCCATGAATGCAAAACCGAAATCCATTTGTACAGTGAAACTCCACCAACAGACGACGGAATAAATATCATCGTGTCGGTTTACGTCGTTTGGGATACAAGAGATATTGTTCACAAGAAAAAAAGACAGTTATGAGGTAAGAATAGGCGGATTATTGCAACAGAAGTGACAGTAAAATCGACATACACGTGGGGCCATGAAGTTGTGGATCGTGAAAATTAAAATTTGGTGGCGTAGAACCAGCATTTTTATATTTCGAAGCTGTTCTACGAAAGGCTAAATAACGAAAAAAGGATAAAGACTTAAATGTGACGTCTGCTGTCAATCCGATACAAACGTTTCGGGATTTAAAATATAAAAGTGCTCAATTTAGTGAAAGTATTCGCGATTTTAGTGAAAACAATTTTTATGTTATGTATTGGCTTCCCGAGCAAATTACATTAAATAACATATTTTTTAAAAGAAATTCGATTGGTAGTATAAGTTTCGATATTACCAGATCCGTTTGTGGTCCTGTCGAATATTTTTGGCAAGTGATTTACTTATATCAAGTTGTTGCTGATTTTTTGGGAAAGACACTTCCAGATGATTTCTTCTCGACACAACGCGAATTGATTAGCACATTGGATGCGAGAATTTTTGAAAACTGGTGGTCATCCTCCAAAGCAATTTGTGAACGATTTTTCATTAGCTTTATTAAATGGTGGAAGTCTTGCTTTTAATGAAAGAAGGTTGACGAAGTTTGTTGATGATTTCAACAACTCACGATTACTTCAGAGATGCTACCATCTGAAAAAATGTGTATACTGCGAATCGATATAACCCATTCAATAAAACTCGTTATTCGCTGGCATTGCTTAAAAAAGGATTTGAGCTTAAAACATTTCTTTGTACGATCCGTTGCATACTCACCAACTAAACATCTGTTGAGGAATTTAGACAATTGCTTATTGATATTCTGTGTGCGACTTTTTCTGAACAAGATGGTGAAGAAGATAATCCTCATAGTTGCTACAGTTCTCATCAACGATTATTTATTAAACTTGATTCAATCAGAAGTTGATATCAATAACAAAAATGAAAATGTTTATGTTGAATATAATGATTTCGAACAAAATTTTGGAGAAGAATGAAAATCAAACCGTCCAATTATAAAATTCCTTGATGAAATTGAAAAATAAAGGATTTTTATGCAAGAATGGAATGTTAAATCCGTATTTTAATGAAAATTTTGGAAAAAGATTCGGGAATACTGCTATCAAAGGATATATACGGCTACCTCAGCAAGAAGCGAGAGTTACTTTAAAACTCTGAAAAATAATATTTTAGATTCAAAAAGTGAAAGAGTTGACAAAGTAGTGATTAAACATCTCAGAATATTGTTGGGTACTGTAAAATTGCAGCCAGCGGAGCAAGAATCCTTTCGATATAATAAAAAAGCATAGAATGTTTTGTTTAATGAAAAGTTAAGTAGAACAGAAGACTTATTTATCGGTTTATCGGAGACAAATGAATATCTAATTCAAGAAGATAATTCTTCAATAAGTCGAGAAAAAAACTTTAATCACACAGAATCTCCATTTAAAAATTCATTGTATAACTCTCAAAAGGACACGCAAAATGTTCAGCTTTCCAATACTAAGAAAAATTCACTTACACATATATCAACATGTTATACCAATAATTGTCTCAGATGCTGGTAAAATACTATTCAATTAATATAATTATGTAAAAAATCAATAGTTTTTTCTTTTTAAACCCAGCTTCTGAAATGAGTTCTGTAATTTCAAATAAATCAGTGGGGTCAGAAAGCAACAGACTCAATTCAAATTCAAAAGGTAAAAAAATTAATTATAGATTCCTATATTCTGTGATGTATTATCGCCTCACAAAAGCATGAGAAATGTTGTATTGGTTATAATTTTGCATTTTTACTAGATCCAAATATGATTTTTATATGTAAATTTATGTTTTGTCAACAAAATCATTTTTTTCGTAGGATTCAATTCTCGAAGTAGATCATTAAATTCTATACAATCGAAAACAAACATGTGGAAAATTCTTTCATATTAAGTTCTCCTCAATTTTGTTCAACAAAAATGGAATGGACTGATCAGACTATCGACGAAAATAAGAAAAAGACTGATGCTAGAGAAACTTTAAAAGATATCACATTAAGTGTGAATGCGCATTTAAATGAAATAGAAAATTGGAAGGGATTGAATAAAAAGAATCATAGAGGAATCTACCTTCGACCAGTGCTGCAAGTTTTCGGCCGCTAGCACCACGGTGCTCTTAGGGTTGGGGAAAAACAACTACAAGCGCGCGCCGTGTCCATGTGCGCTCCGCGCTCGGCTCTGCTCGGATATCAGAGGCGATCAAACATACTATGTTCCGCCTCTTTCTATCCAAGGCAGACACGAAGGCAGCGCGCGAATGCTTCAAATGCCTTTTTAGATTTACAGATTTATTATTTCACACATCTATTT
>VBVR01005972.1:0-11036 GCA_011638315.1 Tetramorium parvispinum
TTCTCGCTCCTCCGCACGAACGTCATACGTACGGAATAAGAGCCCGGGGTTAACCAATGGTGCGGTCCATTAGGGAAAGACCCCGATCCTTTATGGGGCACCAGCACGCCACTTCGCGTGGCGTAATACCCCGTCTCTGGTTGTCTGCTCGTCCCGTAAATTCTGTCTCGAGGGTCGTTTCCGAGACGAGCAGCTGGCTCTCTCTTGCGAGCGCGGCGCCCTTCGCGCCCTAGGCAACTTACCGCTCCCTCCCTCTCGTTTCGCTATTTCGTTCGCTTCAACTGACCCGTTAATTTTTTACATCGTCCCTATATTTTTTGTGATATATGTTCAACAGGTTCGGCCGGCTCGGTCGTTTCACTTGTTGATCATTGACAGGTTTACAGCGCGGCGCATAGTGACTGTAAATTACTGTCTTTCGCGAGAGACTTTATTGGACGCGCGAGAAGCAAAGCAGAGTCGTTCGTCTCTCGGTGTTTTGCAAGTTTCGAAGTAACGATGGTTTATTGTCGTGGACGGCGTTGATGTTTGAAGCGAACTGGATTAGTCTCAAAGACGGATCGAAATTGTCGTTTCATCGATTTTGCGTCACCACCGGACGAAATGAATTCATACTTTAAAATATGATTATAGATGTACGTCTCTATCATTTTCACACTATGGAAGAACTCAAGTTATCACTCGTGCTGAATTGAATCGTTGTCTTTTTTTTCGCGCCGCGCGGACCGTGAGTGATAAATGGCAAATCGCGTGCTCTATTTATCGCGAAGGGCTACCGCGAAAAAGACTGAAAGGCAGCGAATTGGAACAAAAAGGGCTCGCGCTCTCGCCTCTCACGAATGGGCCTCGTAAATAACGGGCGTCGCAGTAAATACTATCTGTCGCGCGATATCGCGCCTCCGAGCGACGCGACGCGTTTGCGGACACGGGCTGGAAAGGGGCAACGGCTGAATCTCGTGTCGATTTCTCCCATGGTGGTGATTATATGACGGCGCAGCGACGCGGCTCGCCACCGCAAACACATTATCCTCTGGGCGTTCACAATAATATAACGTGACGATAACTGTCGCGCGCAGATGCGTCCGTGTTCCGTCCTGTCGATGCTCACTTAGGTCATCGGCACGTTGCGATCTCAATCCGATTAATCGTGCCTTGGATACGACGACGTAACCGCGTAATTAGGTTAATAACTGCAATGTAGCCATCTGGCCGCGTAACAAGGCGCAGGGTCTTTTCACTTTTCAACTGTTCATTAATTTTGTAATGTAGTATCTATCTCGCTACTGCATTTTTCAAATTCTTTGGTTAATTTGGAATTGATATTTTATTTACGATTACAATAGACTGAGAAAATATGCAGATTTGTAAAATTGCTCCACAATTCGTTCACATTTCTCTATAAATAATCCTTTTTTACTTCTTACAAAAAAAAATAAAAATGTCATTTTTAATTTTATTTTTTATGTTTTTTTGCAAGGTGGTCAAAAAGGTAAATAAAATGGTAACGAGATAAATTATTTAATAGAACAGATGTAGACAAATTGATATGTATTTCTACAATTTGTCTACATCCGTTCTACTAATAAATAATTTATCTTGTTACCATTTTGTTCACCTTTTTGACCACTTTGCAAAAAAAAAACGAAATTAAAAATGACATTTTTTGTTTTTTTTTTGTAAGAAGTAAACATAGGATTATTTATGGAGAAATGTGAACAAATTGTGGATAATCAAATGCTATATTTAGTGTGTAAAAGTTTGCATTTCGGAGTGTCAACTTTGCAGATCTGAAATAAGCTCGATGTTATATTGCAAAAATAAATAGGATAGGATATTACAGATTATAGAAGTTATAGATTTTTAAGAATTTAAATCGAATAGAAATATATCTTTAAGTTAATTTATATATGTCTGCGCGCGTATTATGATATATACAGTATACTTCTATCGGTTTTTCTTTAACGAACAGCAATGAATCACTGACTCTTCAGTCGTATCGTTTCATTGCGAATAACGATGGTAGACAGTTATGGTTAATTGCGAAAACGCGCGTAACGCTCACGATGTTCGGTGTTGGCTACATCGTAAACTGCACTTTTGGTGGCTGCACGCACGAATGCAGCCTCTGCCTGTTTGCTCGCACTAAATTTCATATCCGTTATGCCCGTTATGCCCGTTACCGTATCGACCGTGTCGTCGCGGCTTAACAATAACCGGTTTTTGGATCTCGATAACACGTGTTACACTGAGCAGCTTCCCCCTCGCTCCCGAAAGGAAAATCTAATCGCTTCCGCAGAGCATGCGATTCAATCGGCCGCTTTCAATCCCGACCGGATCTCGAAGCACAGCGCCAATATGATGCTCGAATATAACTGCATGCTCTCTTATTGATGAAAAAATAAAACTCCCATACCTGGACATCGCGTCAAATTGAATTTGCAATCTCGCGATACCGTAAAATATTATGGACTTACGGATTATATAACGGACTTTCTTGTTTATTCGAAATATCAACGTTTAATAGACCCGACCGATTTAATAGGGCTTTAACCCATTTTATCATGTGTAATAACGAAATCGAAATATAGCATATTGTTGCTGGACTGACAATAAAATTACGCGCTTGAAAAATATGCTCGATATATAAAAAGCGGATATAAATAGAAAGGCGGGGGGGATTTAAATTCTGCTTTATCAAGAATTCGCGTTTTTGAAATAATTGTGGCGCTTAAAACAATTCGCGAAACGCCGAGCTTTTCTCTCGAATTACAAAATTTGAACGGCAAATTAGTAAGTGGCTTAAAAGCCTATCGCTTTGATTAAATCTCGTACACTTCAGTCTGTTTTAGACGAACTCAGTCTTTTCTTCCTTCGTTGATCGAAAGAAGAATCCTTAAAGAATTGCTCGTCTGGAAATAGATAAGTGTTCCGAACTCCCCGGTACTGGAAACTAAGTTTAATGTTACAGTCGGGAATTGAAAGTTCTTAATGGACTTCTGTTGAATGAGTTTAAATGCGATTTCGGGGTCGACGATCGAAAATGCGCCTGAATACCGCAGGGCGGTTGATCTAATTGCCACCTGCGTGCGACGTCGATAACTACGGGACGGATAAATACTATGGGCCGCTTTATGCACCCATTATAACTGTATTCCAGTGAGGATTATCAATCTCCGCGATCAATTGATAAGTTAAACTAATTAAGAGCATAGAAAATGACGGCCAACGAGTTCGGAAACGATTATCGCATTGCCCTCTCAATTATTCCACAGCTCGTGATTAGCGCAAACCACCTTGCCGTTTGATTATCGTTTCGTGACGTCAATATTAAATAACGATATCCGTGATATCGTTGGGTAACGACTATCATGTGTGTGTATCATAATATAAATCGTGCTTATCGCCGTCTAATAATTCTTCTCTGAATATTCTCGTATTCAAGTTAGTATGCATCAGAATTGTTTGGTTGATCAACGAGTCGGCTAACAATTGTTTTTGTCGCCATTGTGGTTAACATCTATTTTTATTTTTATATATCGCTTGACTAAACAGTCAAGCGATATATAAAAACGCAGGCCATAATTCATTGCGCACTTTAGATAAGTACATCCATTTCAAAATATTTGTAGCACCTGCTGACTGATCGTATAAATATCGAGTACGAATGCATTGGATTGTTGAAAGTTTAACTTCTGCAATTCACAGAGAGATATCGTTATGTTTTGTAAAGAGAGAAAAAGGGGAGAGGGATTATCGAATAATCATATTTTTATTTTTATTTTTCACCGAGTCAATGAGTAGTAATATAGCTTCCCGGAATAAAGTTTCATGGAATTCGCGAAGAACCTCCCCCGGTTTTGTGCCAGAAAGCGTTTGCGGCTCTCCAAAGCCACCGGCAGTAGAGCTCCATCGACGCAGGAAATTACATCATGGACAAGCCGGAAATGACGCGACGAACGAAACGACCCGCTTGGCCGTACCGATGTAGCGCTTCCATAAGGAAATCCTGTCGATTCATGATTCGCGAGCATCCGCATTTTGTCAGTGTAATCTGGGTAACAGGGTAACTGTTTGCGAACGTGGGCAGAAGACTAGCATTGCACGCGTAATCGGCCGTTGATCTGAGGAAAATAATTTCACAATGTAGAACTTCAACTGTTTAATATAATATGACATTGCGTTATTCGTATATACACGCGTAATAATTATCATCATAATAATTAAGCGTAATAATTAATGCAATATTTATGTAAGATAATTGCGTGTTTTGTTACTGTTGTTACCGCTGTTCTATAATTCGCCCTGTGTGTAATGTGTTTGTAACGTAGTTCTTTTCTATTTTTCAGGTAAGTGTGTCTACAACTCGAACTTGTTTAAACCGCGCGCAGTATGCATCCTGGGAATTCTTTCGTGAGAACCACGGAGAAATTTTTCAAGAGGTGAGTCACGCGCGTGCGACATACCTTCATCCTCCGTCGTACACCGTAGGCACGTACGTCCCTTTGCTAAATGCAAGCAATTCTTGTAACAGATCGTTTCTATTCCGTGTCCTCCAAAAATGATTATTTAACTCGCGAACATTCGCGGAATGGGGCACACCTTGCTAATTAAAGTGGGAAATACATCACGAACATTTGCACTTCTCGATGGGTAAAGTTATGTTAGACAACATTTGATAACTATAGCTTTGCAACTTCATATGATATTATGATAATGATATTATAATAATTTTACGTAATTTTATACGGTGAAGATAATGAAACGAAAGTTGGTTTAACTTGAATAATTTAATTTGGACATAATTATATTCCTTTATATTTCTGAATGTGTTAATAATATGGTACATAATAATGTTCGTTACCGGACATGTTTAAAACTCAGTTTCGAAACTCAGTTATCGAAACAATTTTTGTTGAAAATGCCGGCAACGCGATTGTTCACGGTTACTCGAAAATCCTCGTGCAAAAATATGAGTGCAGAACCGGAAGTAAGAAACGTGGAGAGCTGTAGCTGTGGCTGACCGTAATGACACGCCAGTCCTAAGGAGATCTATCTATCCTAAGAAGGAAAGCGCATGAGGCAAGTCGACCGAGAAAATCGGTGTTCGCGTGGTCGCGACACGCCATTATCGAAGGGCTCAAGTGGCACTCCATCCTTTCTCTCTTTTCCGGATTTATCGTTATCTCCCGCTGATAGCTTCCATGTCCGCCTCGCATTGATCATGGGTCTATAGTCGCTAGAGACAATGGAGATACAAAATGTTCCGTATGGTGTAAAGCCTTTACAACAAGAGCACTTCCAAGAACAAATTGTGCTCATTCTCTGGTGTTCGGACTGTTCGGCCGCTTATACTAGAGATGTTTATTTGGAAATACCCAAGAAACTTTGCTAAATATTTGCGCTTGCAAACGTACATTCTACCGAAGTAAATTCGCAAAAGAATTCTCGCAAATATTTGAGGAAGTTGAAGGATTCTTGTTGTTTCTTTGATTATTTTTATCCCTGATAAATCGAACGTGGGAAAAATGTTAACTGGTTCTTCGGGTTTCCTTGTTTTTTTTTCGGTTTTATTTTCATATTAACGCGATGCTTTTTCAATATGTTTTTTTCCAAGTTCAACGAATTGCTCGTCATGCTGTGCACGGATAAGTGAATAAATATAAAATATAGTCAATATTTTATAAATACGATAAGTTTATTTAATGTAAAGCTGATGTCAAACTGAATCTTTTTCTGAAATATATGAATAATGACTTACAAGATTTAAGATGATAAAATATGTATATGTAACCATCGTTAAAAATATACAAATGATACAGTTCTGATAATCAGTGAATTTAAAGTATTTGCAATAAAGAGATTTCGTTTCGAGCAGAAATTCTGGAAATTCTGGAATTACAACTTTCGTCGTCACTTCGTTAGAGAGTCAAACTTTCGCGAAAACTGCACATGTGAAAATTCCTTTCAGATATCTTAACGCGTGGAAACGTCATTCAAGTTCTTCTGAAAAGCTAACGATGTGCTGGAGATGTAACATATTTTAACGTTTCGCTAACTTGTCCTTGCTTTTTCACGTTTCAACTATACATTTTAGTATTTATTCTGAAATGACATGTAAAGCGTTAAAGTTTACCTTACTTATTATATTCTCTGTACTTCAATGGTTTACATGCCTTATACATTTTTTTTATTAATTGTAATTTTCTCTCTCTCTCTCTCTCTCTCTCTCTCGTTAAAGATGACTAATGATAAGTAAAAGAAAATCTTTGGAAAGGAGGAGAATTTTTGAGAGAATGGACAAAAGTCGAAATGATTGTTCCTTTTTTTCATCTAGCCAAGAGAAAGATGAAGATCGTCGGAAGCACGCGCAATTACTTAGGTCAACCTCAAGTCGGACCCTTTTCAAACGATCTCTTCATTTAGACATACACTTTCTCCGCTTTTCCTTCGGGCACTTTTATACGATGAAAAATATACCGAGAAGAAACATCCGAAGTGGAAATTTTCAGTTTATTCGTGGCGTGTTTGGCTCGCACTATTAATACAGAGTGCCATCAAATGCCGCTGTCGTAATGTCCAAAATATAAGATATTTTTTCAACCATGAGAAATGATTCAAGTGCTAATCGCGGTATTTTTCTTTTTTCTTCCTTTAAAAATTCTTTAGATACGATTTTGCTTTATATCGCTACAGATTGTACAAGTATTACAAACAAAAATCGAAAACGCATGTTTGCAAAATGGTAAATTGTCGGAGATACTATGTGTGGAAGTGTACGCTGCAACGTACACATGTATCTCTTCAGAGGTCTCCTCGAGCGTGATGCGCCTCACGGATACAGCAGGGAGAAAATCAAATGGTGGAAACATTCCGGCGGTGGAGAGCGAAATGTAATTCCACGGAGATCATGTTCGCGGCGTTTACAGGGACATGCATTCGCCCCGAGGAGGAGACGCGCTACCGCGTCCCAGCGCGGTAACCGAGATTCTATTTCGAGGGCTTCGCTTCCCTCTTTCCTTCTTCTCGCGTTTCTTGATTAAAAGTGCCGGCTGAGGAAAATTGCAGGCAGCGCCAGGTCCTGTCCTCCCTGACGTCGTCGTGCGCGATCGTTTGTTCGTTTTATCAGATCCTCGTGGAAAAGCTTTCATTGATTCTACTTCACTCATGATAAAACAGAAGTCTTATTAATGTCATTCTCAGCGATATATAATATATTTTCTTCAAATGCGATGTTTTTTTTTAGCCGCTGCTGTTCCGCGGCATAATATACAGTTTGCTTGTAAGGCCTCGAGACGTTGAGCGTATTCGCAGAAGTCAGAGGCAAAAGTAAACAGAGTTATAAGATCGGATCTTTCATATAAATGTTGCTAAGACTACCGAGAAGAGAGAGAACATGGCGGTGATTTGAGCGCTTTATGACGCGAGGAGTATTAACTATTTCAGGCGCGTATGCTCGGGTGAATAGCATCTCGCGCCGTCTATTTCTAACGCTAACGCTCGGATCTTGATTCGACGACGGTGACGAGGAGCGGGCGAACGAGGAGCCGGGAGAGGTGTGTGTCGCGGCTATGAATACGTTCGTACCACGCGTTCGGAGCGTGCCGCGACAGGAGATGCCACGTGCTCTCCTCCATCTGTTCTCATTGCATGTGCATTCACCTATTACGCGAACGCGAGAGATTTTCTGCGGATCACAGCCAGATCACGTGCGTTTTATTCAGCACGCGAGAACGTCGCACGGAATCGTTAAATTAGACGGAGCCGCGATTGAATTATTCTACGGAGAACGCCGCGGGCGACTGTGTCTTGTTATTCACGTGACACGCGTCGAAATGTCCGGGTGAATCTGGATTTTACTGATTTTAGCTTTAATCACCATCGTTCATTCTACCGTTTTTTTTTTTCGATTTTGTTTCGTCCTATAATCTTGTTCCCTATTTTTAGATCTTGCGATTTAAAAAAAAAAATATTTTTGCCTCTACACACGTTTTTGAAACACGACGAATTTTTACGTGCTAATACGCATTTTTATCGCGCGCGTTTAGCATATTTTTATTTTTACCGCCCGTTATTTGCTTCGAGTATATTTTCGAATGCTCGAATATACTCCACTCGAGCATGCAAATTTGTGCCGCAGCTGTGTGTAGAAGACGGTGGAAACACGGCCCAGATGATATATTACGAGCTACGGAAAAATTGCAGTGAGTTTACTCGCGATCGTAACATTCTCCCGAAAATCCTTCTGTTATAAACAACATGGAAAATCGTATGACAACATATTTCGCGAGCCACGCTCTGTATCTGAAAACATTCTATGGCCTCGGTAGAAGCCGCGCAATAATTTCTCCGTAAATGGGCGCAGCGGCTGATAATATCTTCGAACGTGGTAGTAAATCATCGCGAAAGTCGAGAGAGTGAAGTAAATTGAAACTATCTTATCCCGTTATCAATTCTCCGGCCGTCAGCTGCATTTCTGTTGTCGAGATTCACTCGTTGCCAGCTCGATTATCTCTCTCCTGCTGTTATTCCCGGCGATTCGTTCGTTTGTCGAACGACATATTGCGTTTGTAGCTCTGATTATTAATCAAACGAATGTTGGCACAACTACATTTTGTCACAAGGTTGATTATGTTTACGATTTAATTACAGTTTACTTATGAGTTACGCAATTAAATACAGCGTAAATAATAATTCTCTATAATGTGCTCTCTGCAAACTCTGCCAATAATCAATTTCCGTTTCTCTAAGCGTGAGCGCGCGAGTAAATATTTCTCGGGCGCGAGTTAGTTGAGAGATTTCAATTTCCTCGCGAAATACTCCCATTACACGCCGAATGGGCTCTTGTACGAAGAGTGTAAACACCTGTAAGACAACGAAAAGGAGATGCAGCCACGATTTCTGCAATATTACAAAGTTCCTCTGATCTATCTTCCGAGCTTATAGCTAGCAATCGCTAGTGAAATACGAGAAGGAATCGAGGCCCGACGTGTGAGAAGGGGCGTCGAGGGAAAAGGTAGGGATGGAAGGAGAACAAGCAAGATACTACGGCAATAGAATGGAGCATCTGCACGGACGAACGACCCTCGGATACGAATCAGCTCAAGACGATTAAGAACCTGAAAGGGTGAGAGCGAGAGAAGGAGAAGGACCAGCAGATTGAGTAGGTGGCCCCTGATCGAGATCGAAGTTGCTCCGGGTCGTTGACTCTAACTACTGCGATTACTATTAAAGTTCAATTTATCGCGGCTCTTACTCTTCGCTTATTTCCATTTAGTTTTTCTACCCCCTTCCATGTATTCCATATATCACGCAATGTTTTTTTTTAATACCTATGTAACGTATGTGAGACATTTCCATTCTATGCTTTTTTGAAAACGTTTTTACATTTCTTTGCTACGTAGCCACGATTAATTAGAATCGTATGGGGTGGTATCTTTTTTTTTTAATTGCAAGTTTAATTAGTTTTATTGGTCTTTGAATATAACAGAACTCTAGCATGCTATAACTTCGTGTAATTCCTTATTGAGAAGATGGCTACGCCGGCTATCGAAGACCGGAGCGGTACATATACTCCAGCCGCTATTCAATTTCTTACGCTCGAGTTTCTCGGGTTCTCTCACACCTCCTCCAACCCGAAACTTTTCAGACACGTGCCCGGGATCTCGGATGCTGCACGTTCTCTTAGCGCCGAGTGCTCGTTTCTCTTCGTCTTCGATCTAGCGGCATCGAGTTCCGTTCGATGCCTAGGATCGAATGGCAGATGTCTTTTCGAATTCTCTTCCGAGAACGTCTCGGGTTGTCCGTGGCTTTCCTACGCCGTATTTTATGTCATTCGCCATTAACCGTGTAACCTCTTCTGTCCCGGCTAGTTACACATATCGCGCAGTGTCACGATGTGAAATTTAGTATTGCAAAAAATTGGACAGCTCTCTTTCGGAATTGAATAGCAAGAGTGATAGCAAACATAACGAGATTTTCAGCTTGTCGATATTTTTGTGTAATTAATAACTGACGATAAAACTGATGAAGACAAAATAATATATGATGTAAAGAATAGAAATGTATAAAAAAGTGCAAATAATGTCTTATGACATTAATAAATGTTACGAGATATAAAATTAACAAATTAATAAAATTCCATGACATAGCGTGTGACAAACAGAAAATGACAAACAGAAATAAAATTGCATATTAAATACATTATTTGTGATTAATTATGACGCTGTTATGTAAATGATTCTGCGGCTAGATTTTTAGAATTTCCAGTAATAAATTTACCGTAAAAGACTTAACAGGAGTCTAAAGATGATAAAGATGATTCGAATTAAGTATAATATTATTTGAGTTATTCGTGCATTGACGGGTATATTAATGTGCATATATTGATTACGCTTTCGTTAATTTTGAGGGACAAAGTTCAAAAGTTTCGAGATTCTATTTCCTATCCGTTGCTTCGAATGATCTTTGATCTATGACGTAGTTGAATGTTGGAGGCGGGTTTCGAGACGATGACACCGGCGAACGTTACCACGAAATGTTTTCGAAGTGTAATCAGCCGTGTTGGATGAGAGAAAGTAGTCAGTTGGTTGGCTCGTACGTGTGCGAAATCTCGTTCGTGGGAGGTAACTTAAAGTGCACTTTGGACTTTAGTGATGTCTCTTTCCAACCTGCCGTATTACGTCATTTTGATTTTCTTTTCTGCGAAAATAAACTCTAAGTAGTAGATTTAGAGTTACAATGTCGAGCAAGTATTTAATCTTTTTGAATAAGATCTCAATATTATTATCCATTATTTATTTCTCTAGTTTTTATGAATTCATATAATATGCAATATCAAAAAAAGATGCAAGACTATCTGAAAACTGATTCGCCAATTTCAGTTCTCTTTCAACGAGTTTTTTGCGTTATTTCGCCGCAAGAAACGTAAATGTATACCGGAATATACACAGCAAAATTTAATTTCGCGTGTACGGCACCGCGAGCGCGTCTGATATTTTCGTTCGAGTTAAATGAACAAAATGAATCCGCGGTGTAGC
>VBVR01005973.1:0-11034 GCA_011638315.1 Tetramorium parvispinum
GGTTACGTCGAACGGGGAACTCATCCCTCATTCAGTTCACGCCAGATCGAAAACGTTTCACTCGGACCTGGTTTTCGATTGAGCGCGGTGGACATTTCATCCGCGTAGACGATGCGGAAAATTCGGGAAGCGATTCCGGCCGGCTGAGCGAAACAGAAGTGCGTTTTAATTGGACGGATTCGGACGGTGATATCAGCGATTTTAAACGCAAACTAATTGACCTATCTACTGTCCACGACAATCGCGCCTGAGTGACAACGATTTATCGCATCGTATTTTTTGCAGCGCGAACAAAAGTACGGGAAATTACGCGCATCGATTTGCTTGAATCCGAAGGCTCGGGGGTGGAAAAAAAGGGCACGTTTTCGTAGCGAGAGAAATGCAAATATTGTAGTTATAAATTTAATTTTTATTCGTGGCGTATAACTAAAAGGATTTTATATACAAGTTGAAGCGGATTCTCAAATAATGGCTTTATTACGTTTAGATAAATAATTCAATTTATTCTGTAATAGACTTTTACATCCGTTTCTGAAAATAACAGTGTTTAAAAATATTATTCCAGCTTATTTAAAATTAATAACAATATCTTCCAACGAACAGGATAACTCATACGTAACATTATTAATATCCATAACAATATACTTCTTGTGAAAATATATTTATAAATTTATTAAGATACGATACTTTAACATCGTTAGGGGCCTTATTGTTCGCTCGTTAAAAATCTAATGCATCAGACGATAATCTCTTCAACAAAAGAACTGGACCATTGTAAAATTAAGAAATATGTGACAGAAGTTACATTGCATTCCGAATCTCTCCCCGATCGAAGGTACACTCCCGGAACGGAACGCAAAAATCCATTAAAATCCGTAATCTCGAAATCGTCACTCGTTTCATTTCGTCCATTTTCTACGGTCGATGCGTCTGATTCCTCGTCAGTGAAATACGTTGCTCGTTACGCCCACTTTTATTTGTATACAACACCGAGCGGATACGAGGCGTCGATATTTTATTTCTTTTTTTTTTTTAATTTCGTTCGCTCCGCGATAGCGGCAGCGCGAGAAGGCCGGGAAGCGGAAAAAGGAGCTACAAGTGCAAAGCCGAAGCAGCATTAGCTTTTAGCACGCCGGTGGTGCGGGAGGGAGAAATAAAAAGCGGTAAAAAAGCGTGATGCAGTGGGAAGAGGGGGAGGAGTAGAAGGAGGCGAAAAATCATTTGAAAATTACCGTCGCGCGGCCATTAGCCCGGACGACGTCCTGAATTTTTTACCAAGAGGTTTTACCGGCCGACAGCTCGGTCCACCCGCTAGTAAAAAGCGTATCCGCACGGTCTCCTTTGCTTCCCGCTGTCTTTTGTGAAACGACTGGCTCACAATTAATTTTCAATGAGAGTCGCGATTTTCACGGTGTTTAACACTTTTCCAAATAGAAAGACGTCTCTGACTCATTGACACATTAATAAGGGAATGATTAATAAATCATCAACGACAGTTCCTTCTCGTATATCTAATTGAAGAAAGTTTTGGATAAGATATTCTGTCTGCATTATGAATATTTATATATCATATCTACGTCAGCATTGTGATTTAATTTTTTCTAGTAAGATTTTATCTCATTTTTTTACGATAAGAAATTTTACTAATGGTATAAAATATAATTGAAGAATAATATAAGTCTCACACATTAAAATCTGGCCAAGTTTTTGAAAAAATATTTGTAAGTAGACATTAAGGAATAACATTGAAACAAGAGATTTTCTTCAGTTTCTACTAATTTCTAATAGTCTGAGATATTGTGTGAAGTTACATCCCATAGACGGACGTCTTGAATCTTCTTCTCAATTTAGCCTCTACTAATTTCCAGTAGTTCTGGGATACTTTGTAAAGATACATCTTATAGACGCCTTGGACATCAGATTAACATACGTGGCGTTTTACCTTCTGTTACTCGAGCATCGATCGCGCGTTGTCGAACACGATTTTTCAGCGTCGAGTCGCGGCTATCGCTTTGAGTCCGTAACATACGACGATAGATAAAGCGTCATTTCATTTATACAGTCTCTCGTAATGATTTGTTAGCCTGGATGTGAAAGGCGCGAGGAAGAATGTTTTTTTCCTTCCTTAAACATGATAGCGCAATGAACGAAAGCCGAAAACACTTAAGGGCTCTAATCAAGATCGTAAATATGTCCGCTACTCGCGTAGTTCCTTTCTCCGCTGCGGGATTGAGAAATTTTGCTTCAACGTCGTGTGGCCCTTTATCGCTGTTCCTAAAAGTGCCTTAAAAAATTTTTTCATCACACGACTGAACATCGGCGTCGGAGATTACGAGACGAGATACGCGGGGTGACGAATAGCTCTCCCCGTCTGATAGCTTTTTTTCGATTAGATATATCGGAAGCGAACGATTCCACTACGAGAGCCGATCAATTCGAACGGTTGAATTGTTCACGCTGTCTCTAAATATAAACGTTTTGAAACGATCGTTTCGATAAAAACTCTAAAGTAGAAAGAGTTACAAACCTGCGATTAAAAGAAAATAAAGATATTATTACGTTATCATAATTTATTATATTAACAGTATATAAATTGAATCGTCGACTAAATTAAAAAGAAACTTTCCAAAAAAATTCGAGTAATCTAGACATTATTAGATCGCCATTATTGGATTCTATACGCGTAGTTAAGATCTCCCAGTGCCTCCAATAATAAATTGACACATACTGCTTTCCGGTCGGCCAAATCTATCAATAACGTAACAACGTTTATACGCTTTAGGGATGGCTGACAGTCCGGAAGAGCCGTGGCATTACCTGCTATCCATCTGCAGGATGTTGTCCCCTTCCTGGACTGCGAGTCGACCCATTGTTGTTCTCGAATAACAGGCTTAATCTCCCCACAATTTCTCGAATCGTCCCTTTTGCGTTTCTCCCAGTCACCCTCCCTCTCTCTCCGTCTCTCGTACATACACGATGTTCCTCTCCTTTATCCCCTACCTCACACAACGGCGCGCATCACTGACATGTATCCACGTGCGCGCTTGCTCGCATAAAATAATATATATACAATACATACGGGAACCGATGCTCAAATTACGAGAGCAGGCGCGAGAGCGCTCGTCCAGAAAATTGCAGCTTATTTTCGCCCGATCATCGTGGCCGGGTGGGGAGGCATTCGTTGCCGCGTCCTGTGTTCGAGCGTTTCGACACGCGGTCCCTGACGAATCACTAAACTCTTCCTCCCTCTTACGAAACCGCAAGCGTCCAGAATACGACCGAGGCTTCCCTCTTCTTCTGCCTGTCTGCCCCGGATTCCTTCTCGCCGCTCTTCCTGTGCCCGTGACACGCCGCGGCGCTTTGCGCGACAGGCCATGAATTTGTACCCGTGACATTGGAAAATCGTTTTCACAGTTTCCAAAATTGTCGAATCGCGGTAGCCGATGTCGTTGGTGTTGGCAATGTTACCTCGTACCCCGCAGGGATGACCGGATACGACCACAGCCATTGGGGCTTACCTAATCCACAGATTCGAACTCGATACACTACGGACATTCGCGTATGAACATTTATATTTCGTGTATACCCGCGTTTTTTAGAGTAGAAAATTTTTTTTCTATCTTTTATAGTTTCGTCGATATTCGCTCCGAAAGAGAAAAACCGATTTTTTTTTTAAACAGGTGTTTTATCCCCTAAATGTGCGTTTGAGTACTTTTAGAAAAATACGTGTCTCTTATTTTTAGCTGCTCTACAACATATTTCAAGTTCATTCAAATCGGAGATCGGAGAATCACCTAAAAACGTTCCCTTGTGAGTGCGCACTAGTGCGACCAATCGAATTCGCTATAATTGTCATGACCATGCATGGCTACTATTAACTTCGGGAAACGAGTCCAAGCCGCGCGATTCCACGCACGACAGATCGAATATAAATCACATCTAGGACGAGCCAAGCCGTAGTTAATGAATCGTGCGTTCCGGTCTTTAGATGCGGCAGCGCGCATACTTAACGGCGAGATAGCCGCAAGAGACGAAGGCGCGGCTCCTCGTCAGAGAGACGATCCTAATTTGCCCGCTTCGTCTTCGGCCCTACGCGCCCGCCGCTGGCATATTTCCTCTTCACGCTTGAAAGGCGCGCGCTCGCCATTCGTCCGTTTCGCCGGCATTCTCGTGCGCCGAGAAAGAGATATACGCGCGTTATAGAGACGTCATTAAATATCGCGGTATCGAGGGTGCTCGCCACGGCCGGCGCTTGTCCGCGACCGGCTTTTCAGGCCATTGTTTCGCAATGACAGCCCGGGCTCGTAGCCCGGAATCTTTACGGCCACGGGTATTAACGGCGGTTCTGTGTTTCGATTCGGCCGACCGGAAACGTGGAACACGATGTGCATTCGCGACTTGTAACAACGCTAAAAACGCTCCGGCCACTTTATTGGCCGTGTTCGAAGCGTGTGGCGAGGATAAAAGGCGGGAATAAACGACCGGCTGGCCGACGTGTCGCGCGATTTTGCGCGTTTAGATTATCGCGAGAATACACCACGGATTTTCTCGTACGACGGTGCTTTCAGGAATTTCATTACACCGTGCGCGAGTCCATAATATATGTATAGAGGAAGTTAAACTACCGCTCTCAAATTAGTTTCAATCTGTAGGATGATTTTATGCGTTGTACTCTCGAAACTTGTGTGATATTATAGTCACTTTTGTATTATAACGTAGACTTACAATTGTAGCTTGCTGTAGAGAGAGAAAAATGTTTCTTTGAATAAATTTAATAAATTTTGTTGAAATCAAAGAAATTTAATGATTAGAATAATCCAATTAAACTAATGTTTGAAATAATAAATATTTGTAATAATAATATGATTATTTAAATTTTAAAAAGTGTATATGTTTACTTGAAATAAAATATTTTTTGAAAGAAATAAAGTTAGTCCACTTGTATAAGTCCATGATGACTTTAATTGACTTTATTACTTAGAATGACCATTAAATGACGAATTTAATAGTTATTCCAAGTAATAAATTACACACTCTTATTTAAATCAGAGGTATAATATATTAAAATTATTTTAAATAATAATTATTTTTCCGTGAAACAATATGATTTAATAGGGAGTTTTTGCAATTCCGTATTTGGAATACCGTATTCCATACGAAATTGCAAAAACTCCCTATGGCAACGAAACACTCGAGTTTTTATTCAATGAAATAACATTATCGTTTTACATACATAAAATAATTTTTCAGTGAAACAAATATAAGTCAAACAAACATATGTAAAATACTAAATGTAAAGAAACATTTCTCTCTGTGTATATTTTGCGAAATATAACATGTATTTTTAAAATTACTCCCGATTACAATAATTAACGAAACTTTTTGATCTTGTTTTTCAAAGTGCAGAATTCGTGGATATTTCAAAATGTTTCTTATTCAATTCTTCTTCTTCTTCTTATTCAATTTCAATTACGTAACGCAATTAGCGTTTCCCTACAACCGAATAGCCTCGTGATTGACGTCGCGCGTGCTTCTTATCACCGACGGGAAAGTAACGGACGGCAATAAAATGCGTAAAAGCCGCTAATTTCGTGACACGATATAAATAGAATTCCGCGGTTCCCTCACGTGGGAGGGTCGCTCTTTTTCCTCTTCTTCTTCCAGTATTATTATCTCTCCTCTGTCTCTCGCGGTGTTCATCACAAGCACGCGCACCGATAAGCGTGTGTGTGGCCCACCATGGAACACTCGGGTGCGACAGAGAAAGAGGGACAACCGTAATTTCTTACATGACGATTCGACGCCTCTGTTTCCCCTCGACGCCCACGCGTGCACGCGCTCTTATGCAAGTGGGCTTATACATGGTGACCCGAAACGCGCTCATAGGGGGAACGATTTCTCCGATGGTCGATAATTAGAAAATTTCTCGGGGGAAGACATCTGAGAGCCAAATTCGTGAAAAGCTTTAATATGGTTTCCTGATATTGTTATTGTTTCAATTGCGAGATTAACCGAGTTATTTGTCCGCGTTTTATCTCATTCTTGCGCCTTTCAACATGCACGTCTATTAGTCTTCGAGTCGTAATGGAAACTGATTGTGAGTCGCGTAGATTAGATTGTATGCCGGATCAACTACTCGAGCCTCCACGCAGACTTCTTCACTTTCTCCGCGGTGTACAGTCGTAGAGCAACCTTTCACCTCCCCGATCTGTCACTGCGCCGTACCAAGAATGAATAAATCTTTTAAATTTGTGAATGGT
This sequence comes from Tetramorium parvispinum, assembly GCA_011638315.1. Lineage (NCBI taxonomy): Eukaryota > Metazoa > Arthropoda > Insecta > Hymenoptera > Formicidae > Tetramorium > Tetramorium parvispinum. The sequence goes on from VBVR01005973.1 coordinate 6,261, forward strand.
ATTCTATCGACGACGGCACGGAATGCGGAGGTGGCCGACGACGCGCGTTTAATTTTTCACTGCGGAACACTGGAAATCGTGTACGGCATTTTATATTGTTATCTTATGGGCTCTCTTTCTCCCCCGTTTAATCCTCTTTGCCCGACATCGTTCCGTGAATTCGCATCGATTAATTCAGTAGCTCGGCTCTCGGCGTACGCCCGTTCAAAGGAAACCCGCGTGAATTCCGGTTCGCAGGTGGGCTCCTTCTTAAAAATACAGGATCGTGCCGGGAATCGTATTTCGCCTTATCCATTTGTTTATCCGCGAAGAGAGAGAGAGAGAGAGAGAGAATGTGTGTAATCGTACTCTCTCTCTTCTTCTCTCCCGTCGTTGCTCGAATCGATATAATCGACTCTGGGCCGGGCCGCGAGTATGCGAATACATATTTATGCGCGCACATGATCGAGTACGCACGCGGATGCAACCGAAGGATCTATATGGTATACGGGGAAAGCCAACGAGATTGAAGTTCCAACACGGCTGTTGAGTTATTGGATAACTTGGTAAACTGTTAATTGCACAGTGGGAATAATAACCCAAGAGTAATCGCAGAATAATCTTATTAAAAGGTACACTGAAAAATAATTCTGGTTAAAAACGGACGAATCAGAAAATCTTGTTGGATTGATCTGAAATATTCTGGTTATTACAATAGAACTCAATACTTTATTGAGTTCGAACTTATAATAACCAGAATTCCTATTATAATATACCAGAATATTTGATTAATCCTACACTGAGAATACTATTTTATTGTATGAACAAAAAGTGAGCAACCAAATCTTTCAAACAAAAATTTAACTAAATTTTTGTTTAATTCCACAAAATTGGAATCTTAGTGTGCAAGATTTTTCGGATTCGTCCACTTTTAACCAGAATTTTTTTCAGTATATTCAACAATATTTTAAAATGACACATTGAGCGTGACAAATGATTGAGAATTTCTAACTTAATTTAATCAAATTTCTGCGAGTCCGAAAGATAATATGATAATATCATTGACATCTGCAAAAGTTAATCAGATAATATCAGATTACGATTTATTCTCCTCGTGCCGCGCGCGCGTGCAGGACGAACGTGCAACGTGACAAGACGCGGGAAGGAAAAAGCGACGGAAGCGGAGGCGAAAAGAGAAGCAGAGGAGAGACAGGGCTTTAATGTTTCGCATAAGATACGTTTCTTGTCCTGGGCGCGAAACAGCGGAATGCGCGTGAACGCAGTCGTCTGACGACTCTCGCGCGAGTCATTGCGAATGGCATTAGCTCGGCTAGATGCTACAAGAAGCGCCGAGAGGAGGTGCGCCGTCTGCATACTTTGTGCCCAACGACACTTGTCAATTTTAAATTACAAATGAGGAAACTCATAAATTCTATCGTAGACGGCACTTAACGATAATAATGATCGTTGCCAGCGACGAAGCCATTGAGAAACAGTTCCATTAATGACGTTTCATTTAATCGGAAAGCATTAAGCGTAAAATTATGCAGATCTCGTGTGTTTAGCAATATTCTTGTCGCGTTTTACTTCGACCGGCATTATTAAGTAAATTGGATACTTTTATCCAATTTGCTTAATTGTAATTCCACTATTCTCAACTCTTATAGAGCTTGCATTTGAATAAACTTAATGAATAAATTTAATGATTCCAAATGACAGACTAAATGAATGAAAGATATTTTTCATATTAATTGTTTCAGAATATTTCAACATTAGAATATTTGTCAATCAATGTTTTAGAATATTTAGAATGTTGATTAAATTTATATAATATCTCAGAATATATATGTTTTTCTTAAAGCTTAAAGCCACTTTATTATTTGATTTTATTGCGTATTCAATGATTAATTTCATTTCAACATAATGTACATACGCAAACATACGCTACAATGACAATTGTATGATATACACTTCGCGTAATAACTTTCACTAAATAAGAAAAATCGTGAACACGGAGATCAAAGACAATAGGCATTATCATATTGTGCAAGCATTCTAATTTGCAGCTAGCGAATGATAAGTTGTGTAATTTATCGGTGTACCTTTTATTTGAGTCCCATATATTTCGAAATATAGAAGACGCTTTGCAGAGTCATGACATTTATATTTATTATAAAGAAATTATTTCGGCCATTAAATATACATAAACTTATTTGTGCAATTGTGACATGTACTTTCCAAAGCAACAAGTCAATTATTTTTCATAGAAACTTTCGCCAATAATCGAGAACTAAGATATCTCAAATAAATACTGGAAAAATGCTGCTGGGAGATCGTGCTGATAAATTTATTCGATACTTTGTTATAACGATATGTCAAATTATTCGGATTACTTGTAGCCTAATCAGCAAGTCGGCGGTGCGTGACTAAAAAGATTTGTAAATCGTACCGTATTCGATAGGAAAACATTGCGATACCGAGTTTTCTAGTCTAGGCACGGTCTCGTTCACTCTCACCCAGCACACGCAATTTATCATCCGTACGCGGCCGTGTCAGTAATCAAACGGCCGCCTGCGATATTCCAAATTTTTATATGTAAAGTGTCGCATGAAAGATATACGATTGGCGGCCGATTACATACGCCGGCAATCTAAAATCGTTGAATGAAATATTCACGCTAAACTACGTCGCGGCCGTAAATCAGGCGGCGCATAAAGGATACCGATGTCATTGACGAAATTCCGTTTATTCATAAAAGTAGGATAACGGCGAAAAACGCAGCACACAAGAAACGCTGTCAAATCCGTTCTCCTTTCAGTTACGCCGCCTTTAGAATATCTGCGATTTGAAGTAAAAAAAATATGTACATACATCTCACATTTTAAAAGACAGAATTGGCGTAAACAAAAGGCGGTAAAAAAATAACTTTTTCTATATGTGATAATCGGAGCGGAATGCTGGAAGCTTCTTTCGACCTTTTACATACGCCGCGTTTTATTTTACATGTACAGGGTATAAGCTCCCGAGATTATTCCTGTTGCATTTTACAGCGATTCGGAGCGCAAATCGCCAATGTTACGCTTCCAATCACGTCATATAAAAAAAGGAGAGGGAAGGGGAAGAGAACAGCAAACATCAAAGATTCATCTCTCGGACTCGCGCACACTTCAAAGCGCGTTTTCGTTTTTCCTGGCGATCCCGCCCGAGCCTTACTTTGACGCGTATTTTCTCGGGGAAGGCTGCAAATGAAATTTTGTGCTATCGGCATTTTATCATGGGAAAATGCAGACTATCAACAGACTGAATAGCGCATCAAAGGATACCGTGTAAATCCACAGACGAATGAGAAAGAGTGAAGCGATTACGAGAGACGGGAGTATTTATTCTTCCAACATTCTTAGAACATACAATTTTTATCACGGACCGCGCTCTTTTTCCCTTTAGAGCTCTCTTGGATCACTGTGCTTGTATTCAGTTAGATAACATATTGGCTGCCTATTTAAAAATTACGCCCTTCTGCCAAATGCAGTTTAAATACGCGGTGGCTCTGACAGTTATTTGAAACTTATTTTCAATTCCAGAAACATTTCAGGCCAAGCGTAGAGTTAAAATTAGGCCTTCAATGAAACCTCGACAGAAAGGGAAAGGGACCGGGCGGCACCGGGTCACGTGCGAGAAGTCTTACCGGTTCATTTATTACATTTTAAAAACCCCTTTGAGGCCAGAAGCCTAGATCTGTCGGTGATCGTCGCGAGCAGTGGTTGCGCTCCGGGCACAATCCCGATCCGTGCGGCCGGGAGAAAGCGCGCGGCCGCGTACATAGCATGCACACGTGGCGAGCTACAAAGAGCATTCGGAAAGGCGAGGAAGAATCGTCCCTGCCACGCCAGGAGCGCTAATCCGGTTTCACCCTCGAGGGAAAGACGTGGCCCTGACGTTGCAGCCGGGTGATCGCGGGCCAGCCTGGACGAGGGTGCCCGGTCGCGTTGCTGCTGGCGCTCTCGCCGGCGGTTCCTCTCTTACTTCCCGGCACCGGGGAAACCGAATCAGCCCCGTAGGCGTCTACGCTCCGGGCGCACGTCAATCCACACTAACCTGTCCGTAACTGTTATGTCTCGGCGGATGCTCGCCTTGGGTTCGCGGTAAGTTCGTTTGTCTGTTGCGGCTAATCGAAGGGGACGCGGACGAGGCCGCCGATGGGAAAACGGGAGAAAACGCGCGGACCGGCGAGGAAGCGGACGGTAATCCCTTTACGCGCGAGAAATCCTCCGAACGCGACTCGAACGAGAAAGGCGCTCGCTGGAACGTGCTGAGAGAAGTTATTGAGAAAAATTGTTGGGTACCCCCGGTGTATATAGGGTCGACTGGTTAGCTTCTCCATGCTGGAGACACTGAAGTGACATTGAAAGATATGGCGGGTGTTTGAAAATTAAAGGATTTACTGAAATTATTAAAAGGTATTTTTACGCAAAGGTGCGTGCACGAATGGATCGATATAAAGAAATTTAACACCTCGAACAAGAACGTTATAACGCGGAGATTAAATTGGGGCCTGCCATTTAGGCTTAGTGTCGCGTGTGAGGGTCAAACGCACAAGAGGATTAAACTGAAAGCCCTTCTGCATTTGACCGGGATTCAATCATAGATGTTACCGTATTTGCAAATTAATAGCGGAATTGATCCGGATTTTATTGCGATGTAGAACGTTGAATAATTAATGATGCATCGATTTAGCGCGATAGAATATAACGCGGGATTTTCAAAATTTTTCCGCGATAAATAGCCTTATCTTTTA
>VBVR01005974.1:0-11033 GCA_011638315.1 Tetramorium parvispinum
CTAGGGGTCGACGCGCGAAAATTCGGTAACGAGTACGTCAGCGATCTCGTAACTCTGTGCAAAGCGTGTGCAAAACGGGTAAAGGGCAGGGAGTAAAGAGGAAAAGGGACAGAATCGATAAACCACCCTGCCAAAGCAAGCTTCGCTCGAGCGAAACGCGCGACACCTTTAACGTTACGTTCGCCTCGGTCAAGTCGAAACGTAACGATATTCTGTGAAATACGAAATCATAAATCAAACGAGTTCGCCACGACAACTGAGTCAATGGCGGCATTCAATGCGGAGCGTAGATTTATGCGAAGAAATAAAAATTCAATCGTTTTTAGGGCATTCCGAGTAAGGATACGAGCGCGATAATCAAACGAGGAATTAGACAGATATCTACATGTAAAAAAAAAAATCATTTGAAATTAAATTCGAACTCATATAAAACTGACGACGTCCAATTGAATCAGAGATAGTCAATCTTTCGAGGAAAAACGGTAATTTTTCACAGTTATGCGAACCGTGACGCAATGTATCATACAATGAAAAAGATTTAAGAGCGAAGATGATAAAACACGGATTGTTAATTCGAACGTAAACCGACTGTGACTCCGGGCAGCGCGCTACGTGTATGTATGACGAAGATAAAGAAAATAAAGGATAAAGAGGACAAGGGTTGGAATCGATAAACCATTCCGCCAGCTCAAGCTCAGCCCAGTTCACCTGAAACTAGCCGAGCACTGGATAACATTGTAATATCCATTGTGCCCGATGGAAAAAACTCTCGTGTCGGGAATCATTAAAATCCAATTTTACAATCGGCGACACAAGCTGACCAGAAATAAGCTCTTAATGAGTTCGTAATATCTTTCGACGATCGCTCTTGCCGCATAATTGACAGTTATTACCTACCAGTATTTCTTCGTAATTATCTTACTTGTTATTGACGCTTATGTTACTTGAAATTCTGCTATTTGTTCTTGTCGGTACTCTTTACTTGCATTGTGAAATGTAATATAATCTTTGTTACTTTTCAATGTTATGTCTGTTGGAGAAATTCGAGATTGCTAAGTAAACGATTATTAATAATAACAGTAGTATAACTCTGTTAATTACTACATCAGCTATTACAGCGTTAACTATTATCTTACGTATTGTGCTATTATTGATTCATTACTGCACTAATGGCATGCGTAAAGTTGAAGGGTCAAAGGAATAATTAAATCGATCGTCTAAAGAATAATTCAAAATATTGATTGTTAATTATACGGAGTTTGTTTAAATTGTATTATTGAACCGAAACATGCGGACTAATGTATCATCAACGATAAATGCCCATCGATCGAGAGTAACGCGCTGCTGCAGGCAGCATCCTCGAAGCCCTCTTCCCTTTCTATCCCTCGTGCTCGAGCATATTCAATCGTCGGTGCGCCTCCCTATTTTGTATTCACGAATTCCTTGGCCAAGGATGTGTTCTTAAACGTCTGGGTCCGCAGTGAAAATATCTCTCTTCCCTTCAATCTCCAAGACGAGATACTGCAGCAGTGCGATTCTGATCAGCGCAGTTTCTTGACGTGGCCTACTATATATACTGCCTAACCCAGTTTGGCGTAAAATGTGATGATGGGCGGAACAAATATTTTTGCGACTTTATAACCCAATGAATCACATGAAAGAACGACTGGACGATTAAATATTCTTTTCATCTTCTTGATAAGAAATGCATCCTCTGTGCTTAACCGATTGTAAAATTGTACAACTTTATCTCCTAAACCTGCTTTGCCAAGTTAAGCGAAACGCTAAGAAGAAAAAAAAGAAAAAAAAATTGTTTTTAAATTTACTTTGGTTTGCAATACAAAAGATTTTTTCGCAAGATATTACCGCTCGCGAATGTAATGTTTGTCAAAACGGCAGATCGAGTTGGCAGATGCGGCGGAATCGAAGATCGATTTGACTTGCTTACAACGCCATTCTACGCAGGTGTTGCCGTCTAACTAAGGTGTCATTTCGCGCACGCGGTGCCCATCGAGGAGTCAACATCTCTGATGTATGGCACGGTATAATTGAGCATTCTTGATTCACCGATATTTCTTAAGACAGACTCTTATTACATTCGTCGGGACCACGTCTGTTTGTGTCCAAAGTTCATAGAAACATTAAAGTGATGAATAACGCAGTTAAACGAGATGCCCTGGCAAACAGGATCAGTGGCGAATGAAAAGGAATATATAATTCCTTTCGTTCTTTAATGCAGAAATTAATTACTGCAGGATGACGCTACGTAGATACAGCCGTCCTCAAAGAACTCGGAAACCGTTCTCTTTTACTGTAAAAAAGTCTCCAATTTATTATTATATCATAACCGTCATTAATTATGACTGCTATAATTAGCAGTAATCCTATCTTAAACTAAACTCGTTGGATCTACATTTCTTTTATCAATGCCGCGATCATCGGATCTATGTTTCTTTTATCGACGCCGCGATCGTCGGATTTATCTTGATTATTAGCATCGTTGCTGATTAAAAAATCAATTAAATGCAAGTCCGTTCAGATCACGAAATCACGTTTTCTCTCTGAAACGACTGAGACAGTCCTGGCTGGCTGGCGTGTTAATATTTGCATTTCATTTCCATTCGACGCTCTGGAATATGATAAATTCGGCCAACGGATTTTCTTACATGCGCCACTGCGTACAAAGCGTTCGATCGATAGCCGAATAACGAGGAAATTAATTAATTATTACGCGTGGTCTGCGCGTGAGAGACGGGCGCAGCCACGTCTCCGAAAGAGGCGGCTTCACGGGATAACGATTACTCAGAGCTTGATATCGCGCGTCCTGATGGTGATAAATGTTACTCCGAAGCCATTTATTATCATATGCCGAACCAAATTAACTTGAGCGCACACAACAATAGCGTAACGTAGAAGTGTAAGTTCTGTTGAGAATCTAACACAGAAACTTCTTGACTAACAAATGGACTTTAAATGTGATTGCTTGAACCTGGAGATAAATATCGATCACCTTCTTCTGCCATTCATCCCTCATTTCTTTGCTGAATGTGTCACAGCGAGAGAACATTTTTTCTATAGAAAGCATAATTAGTCAGAGCCGTGTTGTTCGGCACATTGCTGATATTTCGCGAATTGATTTTTCGCTCAGGAGAGTTCTTCTTTCAAGGAAGATCCCCGCTTGCAAAAAAATTGATTGATATTGCGGATCAAAAATATAATTACCAAAATAAAATTAGTGTCAAGTTGTTCGCGTCAATTAATTATAATTAAAATAGTCCTCCCTATCGAGCTTATGTCGACTTTAATAATTATATCGAACATCTTCGCGCGATATTGCGAGCAAGCTACTCCGAAAGCGAGCGGGACTCGCCGAAAAGGGTGGCGGTGTGCCGCAGGTGTGCCGAGTCGAGAGCAGGCAGAGTTTGCTGCGGCTGTTGGCCGACACAGCCCGGCACGGCGCTATGCTTTTATTTCCTCGACTTCCTCCAGCCCCCAACCAACGGTCGGCTGGCTGGTCGGTCGGTCGGTCGGCCTGCCGTCTGCTCGAACGAGAAAGGTGAGCAGCGGAGGGTGGCGGACGCGCTGTAGGGGCGGTCGGTTGGGCTGGTAGGAGAGGCAGGTATCGATTCCATCCTGCATGGAGAGGAGAGAGACCACCACCCTCCCTGTTCTCCCTGCTTGCCTTCCCTCCCGTCCCTCGTCAAGTCCCCCGCGCAGCCCACGCACTCCGGGTCACCGGGTCAAAGCTCACGGCCGCCGGCTCACTGTTGCTTCTTCGAAATGGGTCTCTCGCGGCTGATGCGCGGCAATGCGTGCCTCTATTTATTTATTTATTTTTTCCTTTTCGAACATATACGCACATTTGTGTTCGTTGATTTGCCCCTCTGTTACCGCGACACCGTGGGATTAATCCATCAGGCTCGCTCGTTACTCGCTGTGTAGTTACGTAGATTAATTGTTTCGCGTAATATAATTGAGACTCGAGTAAGCGACAGCACCCGTTTCCAGTGTTCGCCACACGTGTCTCAGTTTTAAAACTACGAAATTTTAATTTATTCACGAGATATTCCATATCGCATGTTATAATTTAATATGGTGAAATATAATATAACCGATAAAGTATTCATTTTTCGATGACCCTGTCTTTTAAATACAGAAACATCGAGGAGAATTTAATTTACGTAAAATAAATAATATGATTCTATTGAACGAGTAATTGCACGTGCATTTTGTAGACGTGTTTCTGTGTTTCGGCGCTCAATGCAACTGTGCGAAAAGTAATATTATGAAAAGCTAGATGTCATAAAACCGTTTAGTTGTGTTTTCATCATTCTTTGTAACGGGAGTGGTTCAGAATTAAAATATATCACAAGCTCTTCTATTATATAAGAGTTTTCTCAAGAATATTATAATCGGTTACGGTATATCGTAGATTTTCGTTGTTGTGAGTGTATATACACGTGCAATCGATTAAAAAATTTTATCAAATTTTCTTTAGTTTTGCATTACTAATTTATCTTTTACTGACTTAAGTTGATTAATGGGAAAACAAACAATAATATATTGATAATTTTTTTGTACAGTATCCCACGTACGAACTAGTTTTCCAATATTTTCACATTATTCTACAAAATTATCTTTTGCATATTACTATTTATTAATGATCTAATTATTTTACAATTTAAAAAAATTAAATATTTTTAATCGTGATTACGTGTTCAGATATTAGTCAGATATCATATATATATTTTTTCTCGTATTATTCTCGTCGATGTTTCTATATTTCTAAAAGACAGGATCATCGAAAAATGAATACTTTATCAGTTATATTTTAGTTACATAGTGTGCAGATATAATTCAATAAAATGATAATATCAAACAATTCAATTTTCATCGTAATGAGCACGATGACAATTAAATATATTCTTATGTATTTATTTTTACGTAATAAACCACTATATTTTCAGTTATTTGTTGGCTGACCCGCCAATGGAACTCGACAGCTTGACAGTCTCCTTTAACCAGTCTACTCTCGCGAACAAATATACCCTGACATTGTCGGTATGATATAGCAGTGATAATCCAGCGGGATAGGGTCTGAGAGAGTACAATGAGGGGAGAATTGCGTTGTACATTAACTGTATAAATTTACTTTGTCCATCTCCGTCAGAGACCGCGCTAATATTGTACTGTGCTCATAAATCTTCCCATGTGTGATTATCATATATAAAATTAACAGTAAAGAATTCATTTCACTTAATTATCGATATTAATTACAAATTATTTCAGAATTGTTTTGTTTAATAAGTTTATGTATTATTGTAAAGGTAGAGTAAATTAATCAGTACAGATAGATAATCAGTAACGCGTCGAAATTATATTTTATTTTATTATATATTTGTCCGCACATAGAACCTCTTCGGTTTAACTTAAACGTTCTAAAGTTGTATAATTATTTAAATACAATTAAAAAAGAGTGTAAATACATTTAACTTTTTTGTGTTTTAATTATTATAATATCATTATTTAGTAAAGTATTGATTGCGATAACGAAAAGTTATATTATTTATTGTATAGTCATGTACGGGGAGGTTTAATATTGAAACACGCAGCGTATCTATACAATTTGTTAAACTCGTAGCACATGTGGCTTGCGGCTTCAATTAACGTCCAATTATTTTCGAGGCACTTAATCAACGGATGCAGACATATCGTATGCTCCCTGAACTATTTAATTCTACTACTAGTCGTGTCTTCGTATAGCAAATTTTTAATTTCTGAGTTGAAAGGGCTTAGTACATGCCGGCTACGAGAAGTGCATTATTCTTTTTGTCTTCCTGTCGTCCGTTTAAACCGACTGCAATTCTACAATGTTTCTTTAGAGTAGATGTTTCTTTATACGTATGAACGATATTTCTGTAAAATTTTTTTAATATCTCTCTCTGAATTTCTGAACGGACTCGCTAATGACTTGCTAGTAATTGATGTTATACGAATTAATATGCTATATAAAATATCAAATCGTAATAACAGTATATAAATTGATACAATCGTAAAACTATCATTATTATAAATCGTTTGCTACAGATATCAACAGTTTTCGTGAAATAAGTCGTCAGAAATGAGTTTTAGAATTTAAAAATGGTGCCAAAATCATATTTTTCGGACAATTTCAAATAAAGTCATTTCGGTAAAATCTTTCTTTAAAGAGAGCTAAATCTACAAATAAAAATATTAAAAATTGAAATAGTAACTCATTTTGTCCTTTTCACAACAACTGACACATATAATTTTAAATGCAACATACTAAATATTCGTGAATGATTATAGTACATTAAATAAACGATACTGCGAGCGATAAATAGTAATCGACAATATTATAGATAACTCGTTTAGAAGATTTTGACGTCAGTGGAACGCCTGAATAATGAAGTGTCGATACTGTTGAGCGTAAATGATGTTAGAAATTCTCTTTTGCGAACCTCAGTTTCCACTGCGTAAACCTTCTTTCTATACATCTTCTTTAAGGAAACTATTTTGAGATTTCTTTATTAAAATAACGTTTGCTTTGAATAAACTTTTTAAATAAAAGTTTAAATAAAACTTTGAAATAAAATGTCATGTATTTACCGGAATAAAATTTAACTAATTTGAGAATAACATTTTTAGTTCAAATGTAGTATTTTAAAATTTCTAACTTTTCTTAGTATTTGAATAATATATTTCTAAAATATCTATAATAATTCTATAAAAATTTCTATAATGATATATTTCTAAAAACTAGAAATCTCTTATTTCACGATTCTTGTTAGATAAAATAATAAATACGTAAAAGGTTCATCAACGTCTCTGAAAGTTTTGAGGATCTACGCATGAGAAATACATAAATGTACTTCAACGCTGCGATATATTTTAAGAGAAGTAGAATATGTATGAAAAATTATATATTAATAGCATGCTTAAGTTAGCGACATTTTTGAATGTTTGATGGAACCTACGACAGAAACATTTCTCCTTTGGAGCCACCTTTTACGAAAGTTCTATATATGAAGACAAACCTTAGAAAAAGCATGCTTCCAGTTTATGCTAGTAATAAAGGAGTACCACGCTAACTCGATATCAAATGTTTCAGCAGAGAGAAATTCTCGTTTGACTAGCATTTTTATTATTATTAAATTTATAGAATTAAAGAGTAATTTTTTAATATTAATACTTTTCTCCGTGATCAAATTATGCTTACATGCTTTCAAATTGGCTTAAAGTTACGCGTGAACACGTACATTACATTTTTGTTTATTTATTTTAATTTGATTACATGCAAATCATACATGGCTGGATTTGATGATTGATTACATTCAATTAATAAAATTAAGTGAATTGTTAGAATTGAAATATGGTGAAAAGCGGGAAACGAAATAATTTATTCACGTGCGATCGGGTTTCTGGAGTACATCGCGCGATCTCCGAAGGAAGGTGAGAGTGGAGAGAACTGCGAATTCACATTTATGAAGGGAAACGAGAGAAGCAAATACTTGTAATCGATGTGAGTTCAAACCAACACTCAAATGTGTATCTCGGAGTGATGTGCCCTCCGTTCGCTCTGTTTACAAGAAATAAAATTTACCATACAGACATTCTGACAGAATGTCGTTTTCGGAATGCCGAGAAACGATTGAAGAAGAAGACATGGAAAAGTGACCAATGCTTCTCGCTCTCTTTCTCTCTCTCTCTCTCTTCCTTCCGATTCTCCCGGGTCCACTTGGAACCGATCCAGGAAGCGGCCACGGAGAATTTTGCATGGAGAATAACAGCGTTCCTGGGCTATTTGGAAATGTTGCGGTAGATGGAGATCTCAATTCGAGAGAGGCGAAATGTGAGGATCGATTGGATTGGAGAGGGCAGGTCTCACGAGGGGCGAAAGGGATCCCGAGAACAACGTGAGAGAGAGAAATTTAAATCGCACCGGCGCCAAAGCGAGGATACACCGGATGCTCAGCTACCGCGTATACGTTTCCGGCGCGCGCGGCGCATAAATCGACGATAGATCATTCGTAAAATATAGGCTCGTTGAATCCCCTGAAATTGGTAATTTGCGAAGGGGGTGTCGCACATCGCAGTCGTGAGATTAACAGGGGGATAGGTAAGCTACTGTACAATTTCCGACTAATAGATTTTCGAGTTACTGGTAATTACACGACTGCGTGCGCCCGCATGCATCTCGATAATTTATGCAGCCGATAATTAATCTCTACACGGAATGCATTATGACGGCGCGTGCGTACGTTATACCTAATACTATCGCTATGCACGCGCTGTTTGTCAGAAAACCTCGCGGTTCGCGCCGAGGGTTTTGCACGGGTATTATGCACTGGATGCGGACTCTCTCTCTCGCGACCGGATATATTCTGCCGTTGATGGATTGCAAATATAATAACAAGGTGGTGGCGGTGGGTGTGTGCCGGGCATCCGAACGTGGTTTAGCCCGACGTGCGCGCGCGGGAGATGTGTTTACAGCTCGCGGTTAGTGTCGACTGCCGGGAGAATAAACAGCAGCTGGGCTAATCTGCAATGCAGATGCAAGTACTTCTGTAACTTGTAACGTGAGCATCCTAAGAGACTCTTGACAGCGCCAACTAGCCCGGCCCGGCGAGTTGTAGACGACCATGCATATGATGAGGGCAAATTTGCCAATACCACAATGGCCGCTCATATGCAGCTTGCGGTATTCTGCATGCGGACAATATCCCGAGTCGAGTGTGCGCCGAATGTCAACAATTCTTGGCTGTGGGATATATTTTGGCAGCAGTTGGCGAGTATATCAAGCGCGTATATTGAGTCACTAATTACACGCCGATTACACTTTTATTCAATTTATTAATTAAGCTTGAAACGTTTACCCGCGTTTTTACACGAAATCAAGTTATTTGTTTCGAAGATTATATGTATTCACGGTACATGAACATTTGTTTGCGTTCCTAACTTTCGTAGTCCAAGTGCAATTAATATTTCGCTTAAAGTAGTTAAATATTAAAAGTAATGTTTTATCCCGACCATTAGTTGAAAATCAGGGTTTTACGTTTTGTTTGTGAAATAAATGTTTCCTTTATGAAACTGTAACTTGACGTAAAATACATAATTATATTTTTTACGGAACGTGATTTACAGCCAATTTTCGTGGGCGCGTATTTATAAAACGTTGCCGATTGCGTGGAAGAAGTGGAGTCCTAAGGTGCAAACAGGTATCCAATCAACAACTGTTTGTTTCGAAAAAAATATACACTGTAAAACGCGAAACAAACATTTAAACCTTTTATACAACGCAACGTTCGTCAACGTCGTGCCGAAATAAAAATATTATCGCTGTGCCTTTTCCTATTTGTGATAGCGAATCGTCAATAAACTCATAATATCGCTATGGCGTTAGAGGCATGCATTTAATGGCTTTCTGAAAGGATTCAACGACAATAAAAATATGTTTCCAACGCGAGCTGGAAGAGTTTGTCGCAATATTTTGATCAATATAGCATGTTTTTGTGATCAAAACTCGGGTAATACGAGCCATCCGTAACTTGAACGTAGACGCGATCTTGTCCCTTGCCGATCCAGTTAAAACTAATCGCGAACATGTGCCGCCAAATTGCTCGGGACCGCGCTCATACGTCCACATTTCATATCCCACACATACCTTCGAATGTCGTTCGATTTTAAATTTTATTTGTGTATTATACAGAACGTATTGCATAACAACTCGTACAAGAGCCATTAAAAATAAAAAATCGCCGAATACAATTGTTACGTGTTATGAATACGCGGAATACAAAATGCACGGCGTACACCGGATCGTCGGAGTTAATGAAATTTTAGATACAGTTGAAATTTAATCAATCGGCTCGAAATTTTATTTCTCCTGTCGGCAGTTATCGTCAGCGGCGTGCCCCATTAGAAATCGATACCGGTATCGATCGGGTCAGGTGCAGATCGGCGTTATGGAAATAGCGGCGCGCGCGCCGCTCGCGCTCGTCCGGAGGGCCAATAGGTGTCGGAGGCGCCTCGGCTGTTCCGGGACTTTGTTGAGAAACTAGAACGAGCTTATATCGCCTTCGATGGCGTCGTAGGGTCGTGCCTGGGTCGCGCCTGGGGCGGCACACCAACCACGGCATGGAGGACGACGACGACGACGACGACGACGACGACGACGTTGACGTTATTCCGCGAAACTCAGAATCCAATATCGCAGAACGCGCTTCATTCTCTCTGCCCATCGGCTTACTCTTCCGCCCTTACCTCTTATCGTTTCCCTCCCCTCCCCCGAATACCTCTTTGGTGTACCACTCTCGGCGCGTCCTCTTTTCTTCCTTTCTCTTCAGCCTTCCGGTTCCGCGGAAGGAGAGAAAGGAGGAATTTAACAGTCTGTCGATCGTTTATGAGTCAGAAATTTCTCTCTTTGTTTCCTCTCTCTTCCTCTCTTTTCTTTCTACCGCTCATTTTCCAATCTGTACCTCGCTATCTTTCTTCCTCTCAGACTCCCTGCTCTCGAGTGATATCAATTCTAGGGTGGGTAAACGCTTACAGTAAACAACGACCGATATGTCGATATTCCTAGGTAGCGAAGACAGGGGAAATAGGCTGTGTGTTTGAAAGGATCGGCACCACAAAACACACACCCAGGCTCACGGGAAAGAGGCTGTATCTACGAAGAAGACGGCCGGATCATAAAATAACCAGACAGACATGAGAAACTTCTTTATCAAAACCTTTGAAACTTTTTTAGCCGAAAAGAAGATATCTTCGATTGAAATTCTGATATTTATTATTATATAGTATTACGAACAGCTACTTCCACAAATTTTTTTCTCTTTATCTCGTAAATCTCTGCATTGAAATAAACATTTGTAGAAATTTGAATAATTGTCGTTAGGAAAATTAAAACGACTAATAGAGGTTAATGAATGTGAAGTATTACGTAATACACTCGTATTATAATCGCACATAAAAGCGATATCAGAGACTACTACATGAATGAAAAACTAACA
>VBVR01005975.1:0-11033 GCA_011638315.1 Tetramorium parvispinum
ATACAAACAAGTGCCCGGCAGACTCGATTGTTTACATTCATGTAATACCTTCCATTTTTCTTAGAATTAATAAATAAACAACAATGTACAACAATTTGCCATGCGTTTTTACTCTGTAGATCCATAACAATGCATTTCCGACCCAAGGTTCATTGTGTTAAAATACTTGTATGGATGTTCCCTACCACCACTCGAAAAATCTGCACTCATTTCGGGAACACCCTGTATACAGTAAGTATATTTATGAGAATAGAAAGATAGACAGATAAATTATAATTTAACATTAATTGAAAATTTAAGAGAGAATATTCAACAGAAGAAATGAAAAAAATATTGTTCTTGAGCAACGATTTGTTCGTGCAAAGAAAGACTTTGTTAAATTTCTCACAAATCTGAAATAGACGGTCGATGAATTTCACATTGGCATATAATTGATTTTGTGCTTTCTATTTAATAATGCAAATTGCGTTCTATACGTTTCTGCTTTCCATTTGATCTGCGTCATCGTACGTCGATGACTCAAGTCGACTCTGACTAATTCTGTGTAAAGATAAAGGGGAAGGGAGAAATAGACCAAAGAGAAAACCAAAGAATCTGAGTATTGTTGCATCATTATCATAATCGTGTACTGTTGGTGCTGCCGCTGTTTTTGTTATTGACGAATCAATGAATTAATAAATAAATCTTTACACTTATTTCTTAAAGAAAATTTTATTTCTCAAATTGTACGTACAGATTTGTACGTATAACTTGTTTAATTTAAATATTGAATACTTTTTCGAATATGTATTTGTAGAAAGCATTTAGAGAAAATTGTAATTCTAATTTGTCTTATTTATGTTCGTATCAGCAAATTATATTCTATTATGTAAATAAATTAAAATTTTTAAATAAGTACTCGGGATGTGTCACGTGCATCAATTTCTATGTATGGTAAATACTTTCTTATCGCGTATTGCAGTTATCGACGTTGAGCTAACTCGAATCGACGCGAGCGTCGCTAAAAGTCATGCAAATGGAAAGTACCATGTGTGGTGTTATATACATGCACACAGTAGGGTGCATATAAGATTTATTTGCTTTTAGCGTTAGATTGTGCGTGATACTTTCTACATTACTGAATAATTATAGAGATTATTAAAAATAATTATATATACTTACTTAGAAAGATACTTAGAAAGAGATGAAATTGTTAAATAAAAGAAAATTTTATAAAAGAATTTGCAGATGTCAGAGTGGCTCTCCTTGTTTCCTTTCTTTTCTCAAAGCTCGAATATTTAAATGCGGGAAAGTGCAAGAAAGCGTGGCTAAAACAACAAACAGATTTGCTTTATCTCTCAAACTTTCTCTCCCCGCTTTCTCTCTTTGCTCCCCTTTGCGGCCCAGCGACTTATATGCACATATTAAGCGCGTTTCTTTTCAGCGGCGCTTTTTGCGTTCCTTTGTAACTTTTCTCTTTCTTTTACATCAGTCCAGTTTATATGCAGCACATCGATTTCATTTCGAATGCAGAAGGTATAACGCAACGTAACTAAAGACCCGTTGTTGTTATTTTATTGACAATCTAACAATAAAGCTGCGTTTGGAAACGTCACTCGAGTGCCTTCGTGTATCATTTTATCATTGTTTAACATTTGGTGAACAACAAAGATACACGGAGGCACTCGAGTGATGTTTCCGAACGCAGCCTAAGATGCGTTCCTATATTTGCTGATAAAAATATAGAATACGTAATGTCGATTATAGGTTTTCATTATTGTGAGTGCTTTTTAGATTATAATACATCCTTAAATTATTAATAAGAAGAATAGATATACGCTAAAACGGAGACCGAGTGAACATCTTGAATTTAAATATAAATCAGATTAGCAAAACAGTGACAACATGTGCGACGCAAAAATATCTCATTCCAGAACGTTTTATCCAATATCTCGCGTTTCTTCATAATGAAATGAAGTGTTTTCAGATATGGAACTTTTATTACATGTATTTTGATAAACATCTCATATATCGCATAAATAATCTCATCGCGAATGAATAAATTTTTTATTTTATTCAACCTTTTGAGGACCGGTGATCTTTAAATAGCCAGTGCATTTACTTCACTTTTGAACTTTGTAAAAAAGAACATAATGTCCCAGTAAACGCAAAGTAACAGTAATATAACGTCAATGTTAAAATTATAACTATTAAAAATATAACTGTTATATACAAGACATGTTACATTGTAGTTATATTGTTGAGTGGGAAATTATAACATTGACATTATTGTTACTTTGTGTTCACTGGAGTTTAATCATTAAATTTCAGAATTCATTAAATTAAAATTTTTCCTCTTGGCAGAAAAAACTTTTCTTAAAAAGTTAAATAGTTAAAAGTTAAAAGTAAAGCTTTCCTTCTTTTAAAGGGTTAACCGAGATTTTATCGAGTGTTATTGGCGTGTAATACTCCGTATTTACGCTATGAATGCCACGTTCTACTTGACACGCGTCGGCTTTATACGCGCGAGTTGAATCGGCGCGACGTCCGCTAAATGCCTCGTAACGTCGTATTAATTTTTTAACGCCTCACACCAGGAGTGAGCTTTCGCGAAGACAACTTGTAACGCGGTTACTGGTGATACTATCGCCAGTGACTTGAGAAAAACTTATACGCTGCTGGTGACGCTGACCTCAGACTGCGTTTCTTCGGATGTATTTTTATCATATAGAGGAGAAAGACAGAACACAATTGTTACGAACCAGCTTGACAATTTTATTGAACTTTTTTTTATTGAACTATCTTTGTAAAGAAAAAAAGAAGTGTAAAGTTGCTGGTTTATAATATTCTGTTTTCTTTTCCCTTGAACGAAATAAACGTTTCTGAAGAAATGCAGCGTGAGAAGTTTATCGAAGACAAGCGACAAAGATACTTTTGATAAATCGTTAGTCGCTGATGGATAGTTGAAAAGTTATTTGAATGAGATATTTGCTGATTTTAAAATATAGTGAAGACATTGTAGTAGATCAATTTGCTTTATATGCTGAGCTATTTTCATTTCACCATTGCAATTTGAAATTAATCTTTTGTTTCATTACATCGTTGCGTCATTATGCAAAACGTCATATTATTCTCGCATTTATGATTCAGCATGCACGTCCACAATGTATATTCAATTCAGAAACATCCAATGCTCAACTTTAATTTTACTTTTTAATTAATTCCTATAGTGCAGGGATTTTTTGTTATTAAGACATATAAGTAAAGAATGAGCTTCAGTTTTTGCTTTCTTGCTCCATGAAGTACGTATCATTTTTATTTTTCCTACCAAGTCCACAATTAAGTCTTCAAATTAAATCCTAATTAAATTCTCAAATTAAGTTTCTTGTTCTGCTTTTATTTATTATATTATCACCATACTGAAAAAAATTCTGGTTATTATAATAAAACTCATACTTTATAACTTATAATAGCCAGAATTCCTGTTATAATAACCAGAATATTTGATCACGCCTACAAGATTTTTTTGATTAGCCCATTTTTAACAAGAATTTTTTTTCAGTGTAATAAAAAGGTGTATAACGTGTATATGTGATTGTCCGCAGTATGCTCGGGTCCGTAGGTTTGCTAAGCCCAAATGACTGTGCTGATCAGTCATCCCTGCGGAAACATTGCTAGGACATATTCTTACGGTGAGAACACCCTTCATTTAACGCTCGACGAAGCTATTACTATGAAGGAAATATCTTCCAGAAACATTTTCGGAATATCACAAGACGACGATTGCGATATCATCATCGCGTTGCATTAATCGCGTACTTCATCGTCGTCGGACGAAATATTCTCGGAAGGCATCAAAAGTAAAGAGTAAAAGAAGGCAGGTAGGCCTTAAATCTAGTCGTAAAATCGCAGGATTCCTGCGCAAGGTCCCTGTCGACAGTATATCGACGTCGCCGGGCGCGATATACGGCAAACTTCGTTTACGCGCCGTTGCCTGGTGAATCGCGGCGGCGCGTGAACGGCGGGCGCGCGATTGGCCGGTCAGCGCGTTGGCCGGCGCTTCGGATTGGCCGCGGCGGCTCGCGCGGCGTCCGGGGCGAAGTGAGCCGCGACGTGGCCGTGCCTGGCCGCGCCGAGGCGAGGCGAGCCGCCGCGCGACCATTCGTACGCAACACGCGACGCCGGTTGCGCGGCGGGCGACGCGCGGTCGGCTTGACGGCTTTCCTTCTCACGCGAGTGTGCGGAAACGCTCGAAAAACATCGTTCGTCGACGCGCGATCGACACGTGTGCGTGCAAACGCGCGCACAAACGCACGTCCCTCCTCAAAATGTGATCGGACGATTTTCCCGCTTCTTTCTTCTCGAGACACTCGGTGGCGGAGACAGGAAGGAGTGCCGGCGAGTTTCGAGTTTCGTCACGAGGACTCGCGGCCGATGGCGAGCATGACACTTCCGTGAGGAGCCGAAGGTAATTTGTGTTTATTGTGTTTCTGACAGATGTGTGCTTCCGCAATAGCCACTCGCTCCTATCCTGAGTAAAGAACTTGGAAAGAATTCCAAGTTACTCACTTCGCGGCGTCGCCATTTTCTCCGATCTTCAAACTCATTCTGTCTTTATTTCAATTGTTCTCTCTCTTTTTTTTTTAATTATCACGTCCAAGGCTGTCCACTAGTCACTTGTTTCACTCCACATTCACGCGCGGCATTTAGCGGCGTTGTTAAGCGGTTGGAGTTGGCCGGTTGGATACTTTAGAATGGCACGTTCGGAACCGTTACGGACCGATCGCTGATTTTTACCGCGAGGAATTCAGGCTCACAGAAATAAATTCCTTTGGGAGAATTGATCGGCCGAGCGAATCTCGTTGCGGAGGACATTACGTGAATGTCTGTACGCGTGTCGGGATGATGCGCTATTTAAAAATACTGAAATTTCCCTGTCTTGTCAAGCGCGGCGGTTCAAATCGCCGCGCGCGGCGAAGCGCGCGATTCGAGTCTTCGCTGTGGTGAATCCGCACGCGTTCTTTGCGCACTCATAATGAACTAGGTCGCGCGTGATCCGTGGCTAAAACACACATAAAAACATAATACTTATACATTTTCACCGATAAAATATTTGGTTTCAACCTTGTCGCGATTTTAGCAAAATGGACATTTTATCGGTGAACGTACTCATGTTACGTTTTCCCGCTTAGACTGTTTTGTATGGCAGCTTTTATAACGGTCTTTATAATGATATTTATATTCTATTTATTTTATTGTTTTACTCAAGCTACATCTTGTCATTGTTGTTTTGAACGCACGGAAGAGCATATGAAAATCGGTATCATCCTCGAACAACTTCGGAGTCGATATTTGCGACTAAAAGTGCGATATTTCCGTGCGATATGTAAAATCTGAAAATTTCGACGAATCGGTTCTTGAAAACATACAGATAATTATATCACGTCCATTATTTATCTATCAATGTAAAGTCGATTATTTCACTACAGACTTGACAAGCAAGACAGAATTCGGGACAGATTGTACATTCAAAGCCTAGTATAAATGATCTATAACTCATAACAGAATTCTACCTATAATTTTATATGCGACCATAATAACTTTTGAAGAATCAAAACGTAACTTGTATATAAAATATATATACAATACAATTATATATAGACAATTATATTATTTATATATATATTTTATATTTATATATTGTATTTTATGAGAATTATATATAACTGTTATATACAACCTTTGTGAATTAAACTTAAAATATAATAATGAAGGGAGAGATAATACTTATTTACCGTGTGTTTTGAGATAATATGTATATTCTTTGAGGAAATTTGTGATTTTAAAAAAAGAGAAATATACTTTAGATTTTTATGCTATTTATATTAGGATAATCGAGAATTTGGGAAAGTTAATATTTATCAAAAAATATTGCAATATCTCAATAAACAGAAAAATTCGAATCAGAATCCTGCAACGTGCACAGTTTTAGATTTGCACGGTCAATTCAAGTGAATGGAACACAAAACGCATACAACAAAGTCAAAGCCAAAGGGTGGCATTCGAAATCTGCACTCGAAACAATTTTTTTTCATTCACATGATAGCCCCGTTGGTTAGTTAACTGCGTACACTTCTCAAAGAAAAAAACCTGTGTGTGCATAAAACTGGGTTAACTCATTTTTAGCGAAATTGAATGCGATATTTCTATGGGTCAACTATTTGTAGAAAACAAAACCGCGACTGGATTTAAAGAAAATATATACTTACAAATGCATATTCGCGACGGGCTAAATTATTATTCAATATTACTTATACTTAAAGTGTACAACTTGTTAATTAGTATAAAATTAATCTATTCATTAATTTTTATCTTATTTACGTCGCGCGAATCTATCTTGTTTTCTTATTCAAATACTTTATTCACAATTATTCAGATAGAATGACAATTTTTTGCAATGTGAATAAAGCGTTAAATTGCCATCGCTTCCTGGTAAAGAAAGCTTTTTGGCGGAACCGTATGCCTTCGGGAATTGCAACCACGGTCTTTACGGCCCATTGCATTGTCGCAATTCGTCGAGGAGCGGTGCGTTTTTCTCATCGTAACATTAATCTCACCGTGCTTCCGGGAGATAGCCTGGATTCGCGGCTGCGAGCACGTTGCTCTACCATGCTTAGAACGGCGCGAGCTTTTTGCCCATCGACAGGGCCGGTTTGACCCTTTCAGTGCAACGGCTTGCTAATCGTTGGGAGGAAAATACGGATTTCTCCGCGAGATTCTGTTCCATACACCGACTGTTAATACATCGGCGTTACCGGTGTCGGATTATCCATTAGCCGCATTAGACATGCATTTTGCATTATGAACGGGCCTAGCAATGAATTGTGCGATTTGAAAACTGATATACGAGAAGGAAATCTGCGTGAGATGAAACTACGAGTAGAACGAATAAGTTTATTGCTGCGGCTTATTATTATTTTCTGCTCCGTGAGCAAATGTTGATCTAAATATTATACCAATAAATCTGCATTCTTCTAATTCACGGCAATTAAACATCTCGTTAGGTAGGTATAGAATTGTTTAAACATTACTTTTTTATACATACAGATCGCCAAGCATTTATTAAAACAAAGATAATTTTGTCTTTGATAAGGTAACGATCAGAAGGATGTCCGCGATACGCGAAACTATTGACCCTATAGTACGAAACCTACTTTATGTTACGCATATATACTATGCGTTTGTCCAATGGACTACTTTTTTTTAAAGAGTATATCCCAGTTAAGAATTTATAGTTGGCTATTACGTATCAGCGAAACCTCTAGCAATGTTTTTTTTTTGTTAATCAAACTTTAGTATTTCGTATTAGACGATAAACTTTAGTATTTAGTATTAGACGATAAAATTTTAGTATTTAATTATATTAAGACAAAAGTCTATCACACACATCTTGCCTCGTTAATTCGCAAGTGTTTAACTCTCTTCGTCGTCGTGATGAAATTACTGATTGCAAAGTGCAAGAAAACCGAGAGCTCGAGGGGCTCAACAATGTTGCCCTGTGTACGGGAAGTGATCTTAACTTGATCGTCACACGTGATAACAGATTACAAGAGACTTCTGTAGATTTGAAAATGAGTGATAATTGATTTGATTCTTTTGAGTAATAACATATAAAGTTATTCTTTCATTAAATGATTATTCAAATTTTTTTCTTTTTTCGAAAGTTTGAAATTTGCTAGATAAAAAATTACTTTAAGTGTTATCAGAAAACTAAAACTTCTCAAAATTTTGTTGATAAATATTTTACAATCAAAATAAAATTTAAAAATCGTTTAATTTTTATTTTTAAATTTAATATTTGAGATTTTTATCATATACGTCGACATTTTTTAAAATACAGCTATAATTATTCATCATAGTATATTGTATTTGGTAATTTGGCTCAATTTTGCTAAGAGTTGCATTGTATGTTATAATTTTCATTCAATAAGCTTCAAAATAATCGTTGTTTCCATTTTTATCCACCATAATATAAATAAATATAATAAAGATAATAAGAATTATTATAAGAATTACAACGCATGTTTGTGATCTATATATTTTTTATTTTATACATTTAATTTATAATGCTTTAATTTTAGTTATCTATAAATTAATAACAATACGAATGCATATAAATAAAAATATTTCATTTTATGGATGTAAGTACGGGTTAACGTTGTATAATAGAATGCTCTTGTGATAATGTATTTAACTAAAACTTTGTAATCTTAATTGCCATAAACATTATTAGCTGTTCATGTTGATCTTGGAGCTGTAACAGCTGTAGACAATTTCCGTAGAGAGTATCGTTGTAAGTTTCTACTGCACACGTATTATTATTAGCACTACATGTCTATTAACACTAGGTCCTTCACGTTGATTACAGATAGTTTTCATGTAAATACACGGCATGTTTGCAATTATAAAACACATATTACGTACTAAAACACACACTACTACCACGTATTAGGCATCAAACAAACCTGTATCGAACAATCGCCCCATTTTACGATTATGTCGTCAAGGCTGAAACTTCGTTCGATGGTTTCTAAAGAACCTAGAACACAAGATATCAATTAGTTATAGAATACGAAAACCTCCAGAACTTTGTTGTTCATAATTACTTTTATATAGTATTACAACATTTTTATATAGTAAGGAATATTTAAATATCAAGAATCAAGAGTTTGCATAAGTACGACCAAGAAAGTTTATTCACACAATTTGAAAGGTGTCAAGGAAATGACAATGCAGGTGACAAAATGCGTCTTTAGGAAATAAATCGGGAAAAAGAAATAAAAAGACACAAGAAACAATAATAAAAATCTAGATGGGTAATTAATGTATTTTAATTAATTAAGGAAGCTTGAAATTTGAAAAGATATGTTATAAATATCAATGCTAATAATGCACTCTCTTACAATGATAAACTCATTACTTACAATGATAAATTTGTAATTTTTAATGTCTGTAAATACGGTTTTATTTAAGTTAAATATTTAAAAAAAGATTTAATGAACCCTTTTCGTAGAGTTACACGTGTAATTATTTGTAATTCTGCTGAATACTTTAGTAACTGCTTGCGGCCTTTTATCTCATAAAAGTGCTGTGTATAGTCTTTCAATGCAATTGAAAGTTTTAACTTTAAGCAACGAGTATAAAGTCTTGAGTAGCATAATCGATATTACGACTGATGCGTATCATCTCTCTTACATTATGTTCTCTGCTCGTAGGAAAACTTGTCTATAGAATGTAGTTACGATAGTTTACGTTCTACTTTACCACGTCATTCGCGATGTAAATTATAAGCAGGTAATCACTGCTGTTCTATATAATTACATATCTCCAAATTTCTCGGAAGATATTATGAATTTATAGTGAGTAAATTTTTCTGTAATATATACAAATAATGTAACTGACTTCTTTTTATTAAAATCAAAATTGAAATGTATTAACAAAAAGAAAAAGACTTTTTTTCATTTAGCAATTAAATAAAGAAACAATTTATATTTGCCAAATCATGATAATAATAGCTAATATAATAATATAATGAATAATATAATAAATTTTTGAATATTTTGTGCTCTTTAAATTGTGCTACATATTATCATCGCAAATGTGCGCGATAAATACGAGAAGCGAAAGCTTTATAAATTGCAACATGTGCAAAAAGTCCGGCAACAGCAGCGCCCTAATCAGACTGATGAGAATATCACTCGGTTCGAGTTTCATCAGAGTCGGTTAACCGTATTATGAACTTTTATAAATTTTCCTTGCCATAATTACATTATTATAAACTGGAGTAGTCAGTCGCGATGAATTTAACATCGGCGACGCAGGACGTATCCTGAGGCAATAATGTAATACAGAAACGGTCGCCGTGTGTAGGGTATATTCCGCGCTTCCGCGCTGTTCCGTTTGCGGAGAACTTTTCCCGGATTTGGCCGACCAGCGCCTATTTATATCGCGCCCGTTAAATTGTCTGCAGTACACGTCCACGGCGGGTCCGACTACAGGCACTCCGGTCGGCCGAATCATCGAATTAAAAAGGGCACATCCTTGGCGGTTGCGGTGGAATCGATCTCGCTTCGTCGGCCTCAACTCGCCGAACTCGCTAATTGCCGGAATTACCGAATCCGCGCTCGGGGCGTACGATCGCGTTGCGATATAACGCATGCGATCATTGTAAATCAACTTTGATTAACGTTAACGCTGCGGAGTTGTCTGTTATATCTGTTGCAGTTATTAACGCTGCGATCTAAAGGGCTCTGAAGCTGGAGCTTCTATAATTAAACTTTGATAGGAATGATGATACTTGAATTGAAAGAAAAGATCGTTTGGATAGCAAAAAGAGGATACAGTTATTCTCTTTTAAATAAATATCGAATTAGTTGGCTAGAATACGTATATTATTGCAACAAATTAATTATGATAATTAATTATTGCACATAAGTAATTAATTATTGTAACAAACGTAACGTTTTTAGTCGATTCAGATTATAATAACGCAAATATAATTAATCACATTTCGGCAAATAATCTTAAATTTATCGTTAAAAGTGAATTAAACGTGAAATTCTTTGTGGATCCCGTGAACGAATGTTTTGTATATCGCTGTACGGGAAAGATACGCGTAAGGACTCAAGTTAGAAACGACCGTACGATAGTTCTCAGGTGACACGTCGGAGATGGACACGTCCCAGCGGACGCGTGGGCGCCGTGTCGACGGTAAAGTGCAGGGCAATACGCGCGCCAGGTGTAAATAAAAACCGCCGTAAGAGCGGCCGAGCGTAACGACCGCCCGGTCTTTTCTTCCGTGGCATTGTCAGCTGGCCGGCACGTTTGTTCCGATCCCTTTGTGCGCGTCGTCCGCGCTCGGCCGTGGTTACCTTTCCCGTGCGGGGCCGGGATGCTCTCCTATTTGCATAAGAATTCCGCGTGACGGGCAAACGCGGTCCGCGACCCGCGACCCGCGACCCGCGGTAATGGAAAAGCTCCTCGGCCGGAGAGAC
>VBVR01005976.1:0-11029 GCA_011638315.1 Tetramorium parvispinum
TAAGAAAACTGATTGGTTCATAAACTTGTGCATAAGGAAAATAGACCAATCCATTCTCTTATGCATATGCTTATGCACTTATGCAAGTTTGTCTGGATATAGCTTTTGGACTTATTTTAGGCTACATACGAAAACTGCTTATGCAGTGAAATTGGCCAATGGCTACGCTGGTCCTGACGGAATTAATCGGCGATTGGATTAACTGGAGCTAGGAGAAGTCGATTTCAGAGTTTGGCCGTCACTCCTGTCGACCCTTAAAGCAAGATCGTAGACTAGGGGTTACGCATACGGACTGATCAAATAATCATTCATATATGCAATCAAATAAGATTTTATAAATTTTTTCTTCGCAGTCGACTTTATATAGTATGTGCATACATAATTTTACTACAATTATATAAAATGAAATAATTTTACCGGAACATTCGACGTTTATGAATTTCATTAAATCATTATGTTTGTGTGCGCGCGTGCGCACATGATTTTGAAACAATTATCACAACCAGATTTAAGGTGCGTTCGGGGAGACGTCTCCCCGAACGCACCATTAGTCTATCTTTCCGCACAACATCTATCAATATAATAAACATGATTTTTGATAGCTAATCTTTTCGAAAGAAATATTTCTTTTACAGAGTTACATTAAACTCTTGCAAGTGTTTAACAACTTGTTATAGAAATATCTTTCTTATTTTAAATATTTCATCGGCGATACATAGTGAAATTGATAGCATTTTATCGTGCAAAAGTTTGAGTTTAATTTTAACGCGAAGGAAGATTCTAACACCCTATTACAATACAAATATTCCAACAACTATTAATCATTTAAAAACATTATGGCACAGAATACAACGTATGATTATCTGTATGTACATACCTATATACATACATATATGTATAAACGTATCTATGTATTTATGTGTATAGCTTTAATCATATATATGCATAAAATTATAATCGAATATTTGTGCATATTATATTGCTTCATGTTTTATCCATTTATATACAAAAACCATTGTGCCATTATTCTATTAAAGAAACAGTAGATCAATTCTGTTTACATACGTTTCTCTCCTATTTATTATGCTTTTAAATCATAGATTTAATCATTTA
Source organism: Tetramorium parvispinum (assembly GCA_011638315.1). Lineage (NCBI taxonomy): Eukaryota > Metazoa > Arthropoda > Insecta > Hymenoptera > Formicidae > Tetramorium > Tetramorium parvispinum. The sequence goes on from VBVR01005976.1 coordinate 1,114, forward strand.
TTATTTTATCATTAATTCTATATTTCGATATATATATTAAAGCTAAATCTCTCAGTTTTAAATTAAATTAACAACTAAAGGCATTCAATGTTACATCTTCTGACCATTTGCATCCCTGAGTTACATCGCGGCCTTATGATATCACTTTTATATCGCGTTAATTAATCATTTTATACAATAAAATAAATAATACACGTTCTTAATACATACAAAGAGACGTTGAATTGTTGCAACTATAAATAATTGCTATTTGTAGACATCACATCGAACTGGATCCTACATCAAGGCCTGTTAAGACGAGACATCGTTCTTGCAAGCGCTTCATATGTGATGTTAGACATGCGTTTTCTATGTACAAATCTTTCACCAATATATCAGCACTCGCTAATTTATCAGCCTATTGGGATAAATGATAAATTATTTTATTAGATCTCTATTATTAAAGGTTATAGTTTTAACTTTGATTAATTATTCTGTATAATCTTTTGTAGTTTAAAACTGATGCATACTTTTTTAAGCAATTGTGTGTTGTAACTACATCATACACTTTTGTATTGTCTTATCGGAATTTCATAATTAAGAAAATGCGATTAAAAACTTTGTTTGGAAAAAGTAAAACAGCATAAAAATAACGATAAATTAATACGCGTGTGTTTATAAAACTATAAACGTTGTATCATACCTGATCAACAGTTGTTTGAATTTGTATCTGAAGTCTTTCTTGGGTATCACGGAGAAGGCACTGTAATTCGCATATTTCCGTCTGATGCTGCCCCATAATACCTGTAAGTAGTAGGCTGCAATGACTTTTTTCTTCAAATTTAAAGGATTTAAAGAATGATATTTTTTTTCTCTTTCTCTCAAAGGAAAAGAAATATATTTTTTTACACAAATAAATATACGATTTTGAAGATTTATTAACTCGTTTTTTTCGTAAATAGCATGATAAAATAGTAAAATGAAAAAGACTTACGTTGCAACAATTTTTCAATATACTGCCGCTGCTGCTTAATATAACGCTGCAAATGCCGTTTCTTGCGTTCTTGTGCGTAAAGTTTTACTTTTAAGTTTTGAAAAATGTTTAGGTCGACGCAACCTATTTGCTGCTGACCATTACTCGAGCTAGTTTCTTTCATTACATCATGTATCAATTTGAATTCCGATTCGCCTTCCTTATCTTTCTCTTTCATCGCTAACATAGTTTTAACAGCAACTTGTGAATCATTGTGATGTATCTTTTGAGCCTGATTTATATCTTTTATTACTTTTACAGGACATTCGATATGTCCTGTATTGTACAGATTATGACCATCAACCTGATCGTTTTGTTTCAACAATCCGTTAAGATTGTTGGGAAATTCTACCGGGGTATGACACGAGGTTTGATTGTTTGTGTCACATAAATCCATATTCACGAATATTTCGTTTGTTGAGAGAATACTAGACATACTGTAAGATTTACTCTGCGACGAATCTGAGAATGTTGCCAAGGAAATTTCGTCCGGTACTTGTACGTAAGAATCATTTGTAATTGGTTGTTCTATTAGTCTTAACTTTTCACGGAGGTTTCCAATTTCTAGATTCTTCTGAGAGATATCGTTTTCAGTTCTTACTTTCCACTTCTCAAACTCTTCTTCGAGCTCTATATACTGAAACGTTAAAGAGACGATAAATATTTTTATTAATAAAATCGTGTGCGAGAGCGAGTGTAACGAAATATTTCAAAAAGACAAAAAATATATATAAATATAAAATTAAAAATTTAAGATTTTATCTCTTACCTGTTGTTCCAAGTTAAACTTTTCTTCAATGGGAGACAACCGTCCGTTACCTTTTAATTTGTCCGAGGGACTAATTAATTCCTCATACTCTGTTATCTTATTAATAAGCTCGGCAAGTTTATCGTCACTTATTTTTTGTTCTTGCTCAAAGAGCTGCCTCTCTTCTTCTAATTTAGCAGCCCAATAATCTTCACATTCTTCATATTCCGCTTTTAATAGATCTAAACTTCGTTCGAGTTCCTGACAACGTTCAGTCAATTGCTTCTTCTCGATCTCTAATAATTCTACGTTTGTTGTCGAAACGGACTTAGAAACACTTTCGAGTTCATTGACGTTTGGCGAACTATTTCTCTCCTTGTTAATTTTACACTGATCTACCGAATGTTCCTCCTTTCGCGGTGGATAATCTCGGAGACTCGTCGCCTTACTTTGCGTTAGATTTTTCGCATCTTGACCAGTGAAGTTAACCAAATCTTCCGTGCTGTTCGACGTTGTTGTACGTTTCACGGAAGGTAGCTTTGGTATTTTTGAAACGACTAAATCTCGCAAGGACTCGTTGGCTCGTTCCTCACATTCCATTTCGAGCTCAGACGCTATACTTTTCCCGAAATCTCGTGCAGGAGATTGAATCGCAGAGCTGGATCGCAGGCTAATGAGCAACCTCAACATACCATCTCTCAGAGCGCACTTTTCTGGCAGGCATACTGCATTCGTTGACAATACATTTTCCAGATCTTTCACAATCGTATCCCCAAGCATTTTGTATTCCATCGTATCAGGATTGGACGTATCGCCTTGGCCATTCATCGGCATACCAAAGCCGATATATGACTTTGGCTTCTCACTGATCTCTCTCAGCCGATCCACTTGAAACTCTTGTGCCATATGACAAGAGTTTCCATCTTGATTCTCATCCAGCTGTAAGTCATATGCCAAAGACGACGGTGGCTCGTATCTCGTGTCTTTGCCATAACATTTCGAGCTTTCCAATTCCGCGCCAAGCTCGTCGTTTTGATCTCGCAAGAGGGTCACTTCAGACTGCAGCTGTTTAATACGATCGACGAAGAAGTCGACTTGCTCCTGTTGCCTCGCCTCCATGCCCTGTATCTCATCGTGCTCCGCGTCCAATACCTTTATTTGCATTAACAAATCGTTATTAGACTGCCGCAACTTGTCCAGCTGGCCAAGAAGCGTCTTATTTTCCGCCTCGAGCATTTGATTCTCTTGCAAAATATCTACGATTCTATTCCTCATATCGTGATTCTCCTTTTGCAATGCTTGTAACTGATCGTCCTTCGACTTGAGAGCCGCGGCATCCATCTCCCGTTCGATATTGAGCTGATCCGACAATTCCTTCGTGATCTCAGCGTAACGTTGTTCACTCTGTCTCTGTAAATCCTTCTTCGTCTTCTCCAATTGAATGTGATACTCGTCAATCTCCTGCACCAATAAATTCGCACGTTCATTAGCTTCCAACACGTCGATCCGCATCCTCTCTCTTTCGACCTTCATATTGTCCATTACAGCAGTCAAGTTGCGTTGCTCATCCTGATGGACAATCATCATTTCTCGCAACAAACGAATATGAGTTTGAATAGTACTGTTATTTAACGACTCATTCAAACTCTTGAGTTCATCGCATATGATATTCGCTATTTCTGTGAGGTTCGTGTCTAAAGCATCGAGATCGCCACTGGACGCGAGAGTAGTTGCATCAGAGATACCAGCGGCCCTCTCCTTTTCCAGCGATTTGGCCGAATCTCCATTAGCCTGCATCGAATTAATTTCGCAAGGAACGCGTGCATCAAAATCTAATGCATTTACATCACAGCTTACAACGCTGTTACCGTGAGACAGCGCGGTATCCTCACCACGCCAAGGTTTTATTCTCTTTCTTTTTTGAAACAGAATTACAAACTCGTCGAAGCTTATCAGTCCGTCGCAATTGTGATCGAGACTCTCAAAGATGGATTCTGTTATCTGTTTCGGAAGCTCGGGAATTTCAAAACAACTCGATATAAAGCGCATCGTGGCAGGATCCGCATTTCCCTTTAAATAAATCTTGACACTCTCCCACAAGTGTATCAGTCTGTTCTCATCCATTGTAATGTTAGCTTTCATATCTCTGGGAAGATGAAGTCTCGAGGCATCAGTCGTCGTGACCAATGGTAAAGCTCGACCTTTCTCGACTTCAAAATCGCATATATTTAAATTATGATACGGTTGAACAATATGTTGCTTCTCGTTGATTAATCCTTGGAATTCCTTCAACAAGAGCAATAAACCATCTCGGAATTCCTGAAAGGATATCGTTTGTTTATTCGGACGATGTTTGCAAATGCACAATTTTAATTCCTCGATCACGTCGTCGAGATGTAATTTCGTGCAAATGGAAAATAGGTCATTCTCATCAAGTTCGTCCTTTCCTCTCGTCAAACAACTCTCAAATATAGCAAAGAGCTGTTGCTCGTAAAGATCACTGTTGTGCTCTTCAGCCATGCCTTTCGCTCGTGTACATGATGTCCAAATTAATTGATATCACTGCTCCATATAATATATCTGCAAAGAATAATAGAAGAGCAAATGGCCTGCATTATATTGTACAAACATATATATATATATATTGTGTGTGTGTGTGTGTGTGTGTGTGTGTGTGTGTGTGTGTGTGTGTGTGTGTTTGTACACACGCATTTCATAATACATGCATGAAAATACATTCTTGTTTCAAATTCTGTGTGCGTGTAATAAAACTAATATCATCTATATGTCAACCGACTATTTCCGACTATCATCAAACATACATGTAATAAAACTTGTAGTTGAAATTATCTGAAATTATCGAAAGACAAAACGAAAACTGGACACTGTATGTATTGTACACACTGGAATGTTTCTCTATTTTCTTTTAAATGTCATTAGAAAGGCGACTTGTATTCGTCCTCTTTTCTCTTACATCGCGTATAACGTAATTTGAGTAGTAACAAGAGTAAAGAGCCTTTTGTTGTTAAATTATTATAAACAATTTTAATAAATAATTGAAAATGATAACTTGCCCCCCTCCGCCTAACGTCCCCAATCTCTAAGATGCAATAACGATTTTAAAAAAATAATTGCATTACTATATTAAGAATGAAACACAAATGACATACATACGCATGCCAAGGATCTATACAATATTAAGGTTAGTCAATTATCACAAATTGTTATAACCTACCAATTCTTCTGTCCAAGTTACAGCACATATCCGTCTTTTACGTATTATACATTTAAAAGATTATTCCTTACAATATCAAATGCTACAAATCAATCAGATCTTTTTTTATTCTGGACGATCTTCTTTAATCTTGATGTATCTTGACGTATTGTATTTAATAGGAAAGAGATTATCTTTCCGATACGAATCAAAGTTGGTCAATCATTTCCGACCACACTTTACTTGACACTCTACTAGCTTTTCCGATCCAATTCGAATGATTCCGGAATCATAACGCGAAGGAGAAGGAGACTCTAAAGCATTCGTACCTCTCATCTGACACGGATGTATAACATACATATGTATATACACAACGGAACACAAATGCCACCTTTTATCTCACATAGCCAAGAGCTTTTGTGTGTGTGTGTGTGTGTGTATATATATATAACGTATATATTAGGGATATTGACATTGAAAATTTCGATTGCAAGAAAAAGCTACTGATTGCAGATACAATCTTTTCTGACATCAAAATGAGCTTTGCACACACTCTTCCACTCTGTGTAGATTATATTACTAACCTAGATATAGGTTATATCAGTGACCTATACAGGGTGTTAAGAAAAAACCTCCCACTAAGTACGTAGTATTATTCCTTATACCTGTATACCTGCGAACTACACAATTTTTTATTTTGCTTATATACGAAACAGGATTTTCAAAAATGAATGAGATAACAATAGTAATCGTAGAGATAACAATAGTAGCAAACTACCTCTGTCTATGAAACAGACTAGAAAAGAACACAAGTGACCTGCTATCTTTTACATTGAGACACTCGAGTTTGCTTTATGCCATTCATATTATACAGGTTGAGGAATCGTACAAGTTTTTGCATATAATTATGCGACTCGCTACATTATTCTTTCCATGTTCTCTAGATGTGATTTCTCTGCTATGAAAAAAGGGGTGAACATTTCTATTGTATATCTTTTTGTCATGATCAATGGAAATTGGAGCTTGTAAAGTGTCAGATTGCTTTTGTACATTCTGTCGTCTTCATGAATGGCTTAATAAACTTTATAATTCTATTGCATATTATTTACATTCCTCCATTCCAATCTTTTTTTCTATCTCGCATACTTTTTACATTCATATTTGTATCTTCAGCGGTATAATAAATCAATCAGACAAGTTTGCATTTGTATCTTTTTATATTGTATATATAAATCCTTATCTGTTTCTTATATTACTTGGCAAATACAAGAGTAACTAGAATAAAGCGTATGGTTTGTCTGCAATAAATATGACAATGTTCAGACAATATGTGATAAATAATAATGTAATTATATATACCAATTAAATTATTTACACACAAAATGTATGTAAAATTGTTAAAGCTAAAACAGAGAGAGAGAGAGAGAGAGAGAGAGAGAAGCATTAACATGTACTTATTATTAGCAACGATAGCTGACTGAAATTTGTGTTACAAAAACAATGCATACTTACATCTTACAATCTATTTGATACATCATTAGCATTTTCTTTACTATTTGCAATTCGCGAGCCAAACTGGAAAGCTCTTTTAGGAAAGTTAGCCGTACACTGAAAACCAATTTTGCAGGCTAGTAAACGTAATAGTAACTTGTCTCCCAATCCACTTGGCATTTTTTCAGTCGGATAGCATCTGCGCCAATAATTTTAGCCTTCGTTATTCATTCGTTATAATCCACCCAAACTAATTGATTATCGTTATATAAATCTACCTTTCCCATGGTTTTATATGCTGCACATATTTCACCAGATTTTCGTCGAGATACGGCAATCGAGATTGCTTCCCATGATCGGAAACAATTCGATCGTCTCGGCCTAAATTTCTTTCGGAAATCCTGGCCAATTCAATATTTAATTCCTCTACAAGTGCATCCCATCCTCTATGCTTCAGTATGGTTCTATGTCTCATATATCCGCCAAATAATTCATCGGCGCCCATGCCTAAAAGCAATATCCTGCACGGCGACTCGTACGCTTCGTTAAGCGGGTAGAGGAGACCTTTCGCTCGACTCGCGAACCACATAGCGCATCCTAGACTCTCGTCCAGAATCGTACGTGATGGATACAGTAGATGACAAATTCGCGACGCACGATACAGTTGCAGTTCCACTTGTGCGACGTTACACTGCAAATAAGCATTGTAATCAGAAACGTAATGTAACGTATAATAATAGTCCACTATCTTCCACTTTCCTTCCTTTTCTCTTTTTGAAAGACTATCGATATATATAAATTATTCGAGAGAAATATTTCGAATATAGAAAGACAATGTACTTGTATAAAATTCCATTTCCTATTGGGACAAATGCGCAATAATTCGGTATACGTTTGCCGCCCCGTTTCTCGGTCCGGCACATCATACTTGTGCGTTACATTCCCAATTTTGCTGCTAGCTGCGTAGCACGCGCTCGCGTGCTCTTTCTCGTTTGCAGGTCTTTCAAACGCAACATTGATGAGATCGATGCTTTCGTCCTCTGGAACATATTTGTCGGCGATCGCTGCTAAAATTGCCGAATCTAGGCCACCAGAAAATAATACACCGATCTTGGAATGTGTGCAAATAACACTTTCGCCACTTAGCACGATTCTTATGCAGTTATTGCAATAATTCGGTTTTTTCTTTACTCTGATTTTCACAGACTGATGCAAGAGTTCCGTCAAACATTCGACTCTCTTATTTACCTCTTGATTTTTCAACATATGTAACAATACCTTATTAAAATCTTTACTACACGGTATACTTTCTAGATATTCCACATCTTTTGGATCAGGATGCAGATGTAAATTTGTCAATGCCGATGAACAAGTGTCCAAAATGGTTTCCTTAATGTCGACATTCACATTTAAATTTGTCTCCAATACTTGGACAACATCCGCGAACCTCAAGTCAGGTTTTTTCCATGGATAACATGCTAAGTTTATCTGCGACATATTTAAATTCATTGCAAAAATCCCTATAGCTGGTACCTGAACGATCTCTTTCATTTCTTTATTCGCAACCGAAACTAGAGTCAATGAATTAGCTTCATTATCCACTTTCAAGAGCAAACTGTGCCGTCCAATAATATCTCGTCCAAAGTACAACATCTTGCTCGACTTTTGGTAGTAAACGAAACAAAAAGGGCCTTCAATCTTCCGAAGGACAGATATGACATCCGTACTTGATTCTAATTCAGCCAATATAATACTTGTGTCACAAACATCATCTTTCACCTAAAACAAACATGCGTATGGTAGTTTTGTGATTATAATTGTTAAAATATATAAATATGTAGATAAGTATTCGAGATTGTCCTTAACTGCCTGCTTCTTTCTTTCTTTGAATCAAAGGGTGCAAAGGACTCGAAATTTTGATCTTTCTTAAAACCTTAACAAAGTACAAATTCTGCTTTACTTTTCTTTTTACTTTTACTCTTATTGCAAACAGATTTATTGGATCGATTCTGCATACTATTAAATCGAAAACTATTCTTAATACTTAATTAATTCTTAATAACAGTATGGTTTGTCAACAGAATTTCCATCGAAATATGCCACACATGTGATTTGACGTACCAAACAACCCGAGAAAAGATCTCCGTTCCAAAGTAACAAGTTTTCATTACCATCCAAACTTGGTTGCGTCGTTACTCCCGGCCCTTGCGTCCACAAGACTGCGGCAGCGAAATGTCCATGCCAATCACGACTCAACGTCAAACGTTTCTCCATTAAATAATCAGGGCCTCGCGCAGCTATTGCATCCTTGCAAATATTCCACTAAAACAGATCGACTGAATAAATATCAGGAAAAAGAGAAGGTGCTACATTATATTTCCCGAAATAATAGCGCACTGAGAGTTTCTCCTTCGCAAAACACATTAAATTGCGAAATTTTATGGAAGATGTACCATCATTGATTTATACATTGATCATTAACAATCGTATAAATTTCTTTTTTATCATATAAAAATTAAATTATCATATAAAATTCTGTTCTTTTTGGCTAAACAACACACTTTCTATCTAAATTCTCTATTCTACTTACTAACAGAATTAGAACCTAATGAATAGAAACTTGTTGCACTTTATATTTTTAACACAAGTCACAAAGTTTATACCTGTTTAGTGGATTCAGAGTCTAGTTCAGGGTGATGTACGCAACAAAATATTCCACACATTGTACGAAATTCTTAAATAAAGTTAATTAAGAAAATAAAATTCTTCGAGGCAGAACTTCAACTCGAAATCAGCATCTTTTGACCGAATCTGCTGAATCTATAAGCACAACAAATGAACTTTTTTATTAGATTGTACTTTATGGCCCGTCTACAATGAGTCGTAGTCGTGAGGTCGTAAGCAAATCGACCAATGGGCGCATTCAGCAGACCAAACCGCTGAGTAGCAGTCGAACGTGATTGGTCGAGTCGAACTCTTACTTTTAGAACCAACTAATCAACGTAGAGTGTTGATAAGACGAACTCAACATGTTGTGTCTGCTGAACGCGGCCAATGACAGTCAAGAATTTGTAAGAAAACTTGATTGTGATTGGTCGATTCGCTTACGATCTTACGGGTGCCGTCACATGCAGCGTAACTTGCGTAAGCGTAACCTGCGTATTCTAGTAACTTATCAAAAATTACGCCAGTCTGAAGGTCCGCATTCACATGGGGCGTATTTCGCTGAAATATGAAGAATGCGTAACTAGTACAACCAATTGCTGATTAGAATTTCTGTTGTATACTCTAACAGAAATGTTAAACAAATTTGTGATTGGTTCTCGTAACTTACGCATCTAGAAAAGTACGCGCCATGGGGAACCGGGGTTCTGTGTACGAGTATGTGTGAAGCGGAATATATGTAATATTTGTAAAGTAATTCTGTAGTAGTATGTACATACATACACCT
>VBVR01005977.1:0-11032 GCA_011638315.1 Tetramorium parvispinum
GTTCGAGATATGGCAGGTACTATGAGACAATTGGAGGAGCGTCAGCTCCCTGCGGAGGTGGTGACGATGCTGTGGTCACCGAAAATGGATCTTTTAGCAGTCAGCAATGTCAAAGGTTAGATCTGAAACTGACACTATGAAAATATTTGTCTGATAGCCACAAGAAAGCCCTGGCTAGGCTAATGGCACGTTAAATACTCCTCCCCCCCCCCCAAATGACACTGTGAAAACAACCACTCAGGAACTTCTACAAGAATATAGGAAAAATTATATAAAATTAGTTTAGTGTAAAAACAACAGTCAGAAATTGTGAGGATCAAGAAACATTGTGAAAAGTTTGATAACTACAAATGCCCTGGCTAGGCTAATGGCACGTTAAATATCCCCCCCAAAAAAATGACACTGAAAACCGTGAACATTAATTAATATATTTTTATCATTCTCCTGTTTATAATGATTCATAAAAAAGCAAAATTGATTACTCTGACAAACGAATGTTGAAGATTTTAGAGAAAATTATAATCCATAATCTTGAAATCTTACAGGTGAAGTAGTCCTCCACAGACTCACGTGGCAGAGGGTATGGCTGTTGAACCCTCAAGATGAATCCGATACCACTGCTCATTTGGCATGGAGACCAGATGGAAAGCTGCTTGCAGTGTGCTATGAGATTTCCAAGCTATTATGTCTGGTTGACGTCGAGACTAAAAATATCATTCATCAAATTAAATTGCCTGTAAACGAATTGACCGTTTGCGTTAAGTGGTTGTCTCTGTCCAACACCGAACATGAAAGTTCATTAACAAGTGATAAAACTAATAAACCTACTGGTGAATATCTGCCACCTCTTCCTAGTTTAATCAGAAGTTATAGTGCAGAGCCTGAGCGGAAAGAATTTTTATCTCACGTCCTAGATATGCTCTTTGTAAGTATCATAAGGAACGATTCTAATAAATATATTGCATTTGTGATTATGTGACTTAATAACTATATATATTTCTTGCAGATTGGTCAAAAAGACAGCACAGTGTTAATGTATATTTTTGGCATGTTTTATTGTGGCACTATAACTGTAGGCCATGGACCAATCTTGCAAATTACAGGTGGATCTAATAACTCAATATGGATTACGACACAATATAAATCTAATAACTCATCAATATGGAAAGATGAAAACCTGGAAAAAGGTGTTACGACGACTAGAGTATCTTGTCCATTATTTGAGAGAAGCACTGCGTTTCTCAAGGTAAGGAGAACATATTGCGATTGTATTCATAATAAAAATTTAAAGCAAGAGGCATTGTTTCCTAAAGTGTCATGCATGATAATTTAGAATTTGTTAAGTGGAATCTAAATATTTTAATCTCAGGTTGCGCAAACTCAAGCCAACATAGAGTGTTTGAAAGATTATCTCTCACGTACCTTAATGGCCACTTGCGAAGCTTGGGAAACGATACTCTTGGAAATGGATGAAAAACTCACGCGGTATGCAGAAGCAAATCCACCTGGTATAATGTCTGCAGACTTTTTAGAACTATTGATGATTGGGATACCCACGAAGAATTTAGAAACTTTTCTACTTAGAGATCTCACAGAGAAGGGATTAAAAAAATTTGGACAAAGTATTGAAATGTGTTATTGTAATATACAGGTATTGCAAAAAAATATTTTACTTTAATTTTATTATATCTACTATACAAGTTTTGAACATTAAAAAAATTATTTTCGTAGAAACTAGTCTCAAAGAATTTAACTAGTGTCAGTATGGCCTTAGTTTATCAATTAGCTGAATTGAGAGGTATGGTGAGAGTAGGTGGCACATATGAAGCATTAGGATTACGCGATGAAACTCTCATAACTAATGCCATTAATGAATCTGAAGCTTTTCTGGCAAAATCATATGAGATTGAACAAGTTATCGACCAGAGTATGCGCAATTATAAAGCATTTTTCCGGTACGAACAAAAAAATTGAATTAATTAACTTACTACTGTTTATATTTAATCGATTAAATTTCTTATTGTATCTATAGGTGGTTATATGTAGCCATTCTCCAATTAACGGATGAAAGAGCACCATCGGAAGTGTGCCGTGTAAGTCAACAAGAATTAACATTTATCGCAGAATTTCTGAGCGATTTTGACAAGCCAAGATCGAACGGCAGGGTAAATTTAGAAAAATTGGGTCAATATTTGCGTCGTGAAAATCTGCAGACTCCCTTGACTTCTGAAGGAAGCGAATGGGCTGCTATGCTTGATACACACGATTGCTTGCGCAATTATGAGCACATAGTAAAGCAGAATTTTAATTTATCTTTACTACAATCTCATGCAAAGTTGGTCACTGCTGTAGAAAATGTTTTTGCTGAGGCCTATCAGAGCTTAGTTGATCACTTCGTAATGATCTCCATCCCTTTTGTATCAGCTGCACCTATAATGTCTTCGCAAATTGTAATAAACGATGGAAGTCTTTTATTAGCTAGGATCGATGACCATGACGCCAGATATTTAAAGCTTTTTAAAATAGAGTATTCGTCTACAGAATCTGTACTTAGTTCGAAGAGGATTTCAATAAATGTGAATAACAAGATAGGTAAGATTGGTAACATGTATTGCAATTACATTTTTCAATAATTCAAGTATACAAAATATATGTATTACAATTATATATTGAAAATGTATTTTCCATTACATTAAAAAAAATAACTTCTGTCTATATCTAGAATATTCAGGACCTGACGATATGGTGGTAGTAGATCTGCAATTTTACTCGCAAGATTATCTTAGCTTGCTTATATTCAGCAAACAAACTCATGCATCGTTTCTCATACAATTGCCATTGCATAATGCATTTATGCATTGGGATGTTCCTGTATCAAAATCGATAACCACATTCATCGGTGCGACATTCCCGAAACCGTTTCAAGGAATATCTGCGAGACGACTAGCCGTCAGTGGTACTAGGAAAGTAGCTGCTATTTTAAGTGAAAATAATAGAAAGATTCGTTTACTCGAAACTGAAGCGGAACTTGAGGATGAGGAAGATGATGAAGAGGAAGGGTGTTTTGTGGAAAATATGATGGACACCACACCTAGTGCACATTTTTCTGCGGAAACTTCAAAAACTGAGATACAAGAGTTTTATAAAGAAGAAACCGGGTGAGATAGACGTAGAATATATTTAAAGTATGAATAATTCAAGTACGAAATATATGTAAAAAAATTATAACTATAAATAACGTTTTGTAATATTGAAAAAAAACTCGATTTATTTATTTCTCAAAGTTGATTTTAAACTCATTTATTTTGAATAGAGTTATTACAAGATATATATTTCTAAAATATATGTAAGACACATTAAAACTAACTGAATAGTATTAGTACAATAAAAGAGAAACGCCAGTATAATTTGTTGCAAAATATACATTTAAAGATAAAGAGAAAAACTAAAATAGAATAATGTACTTTCCTATTATACACAATACGATTGTAACTTATGGCATTGCTTGTTCCTTCTGCATTTGTTTAAATACTTTAGGGAAATCGATATCAAAAACAGCATTATCCATTCCAACGTTTTCAGTGCCTGAAACACCAGGTGTATTAGCTGGCGTATATCGTTCTGGAGAATTTTCTCTCGACTCCTCTAGATCTGTAAAAACAATTGAATATTAATTATTGATAATCTTATTTTCAACATGAAATTGTATCTTCTTTCTATAATTTTTTTTAAATTACCAAAAAATCTTTGACTCCTTTTTCTCTTAACAGTAATAATTAGAAGAACGACAGCTACAGCAACCACCAGTACCATAACAGCAGTCATTCCTCGTAACAGGTTTGTCTATTCAAATATATATTTTAATAAAATTTAAAGTTGTAATTGTTATATTTTTACATGTTGTGTATTAAAAAAATACCTCAAAATCATTTTCCCAAAGTTGCTCCCAATCGTTTGTAACTATCAATTCAATAGAATGAACTTTTAATTGAGAATCGTCATATAAGCCTTTTGAAAAACACTTATAAAATCCAGATTCTGCTGTTGACACACCCTATAAAAATTATAAATATAATTTTGAAATATACATCTTGTTATTAATATTTACTACAAACAACTGTTATTTAAAGAAGAAACAATTTTTTAAGCACGTGGTATATCTAAAAACTTACTCTGATTTGAAGCAAGCCAGTTAATACCTCATAATTATATTTCTTCTCATTTAAAGGATTTCCTGGACCAATAACATTGTTAGTTCCAAATTGCCAGAACATGAAACGGTGATGATCATCAATACTTAAGCATGGAAGTTCAGCCAAATGTCCAGCTGTCACTTCTTTTACTGTTACTATGTCATTTGCAGTTTCGGATTTTTGCAGTATAAATGATGAATAAAAAAGTATAAAAAACCACATTGTCATCTAAAAATTGATATTGCAAATATTTCTATCAATTATTTTACAGTTGAGTTAAAGAGAAAAAGAGATTTTTAAAGAATAATTTTTTTATACATTATATTATATACATATATATATATATATATATATATATGTAAAAAAATGAAAATATACCAAGAAAATGTTAAACTTGTACAGAAATATGTTCTCATTATGTTCTGCCACAACCAATGTTAGCAAACTGTTAAGTACTACTAGCCTGTGTCTTCTTCCTTCATAATTACATTCTAATTACATTGATCACCTTGTTTTCACAGCTGCTATAAAACCAGTTTGTTGTTCACAGATGGTTGTCACAGTGGTTATACAGTACACAATACAATGGAAAAAGCTTTTATAAGTGAATGTTGTGTAATCATTAAAGCAATTCTCTCTTCCTCTCTCTTGAGTGCAGTTATTGACTTGCTTCTATTTTTTTTTTCTATTTAATTGAATTTACTGACAGTAACACTAGCACAAATTAATGATTTCAACTTGGAAAATACACTTTCATTTACTGATGAGAAGATTGCTACAAGCACTGCCATGGGAGTTACTTATTTTTAACTCTGTCCTATTTGGCCTTGTGCAATAGCAAGTATTTATAGTAGGCTAGACATATACTTTGTAATTGCTGTATGTTCTTAGATCTTGTTATAAATCAATCTTACAGGAAAAGCTTAGCCTCGTGTTTGAATGAATAAATATAGGATATTTTTATATGATTAATATACATTTATAGATATATGAAACAGACATAATGCTTTATTATTCAATATAACAATTTTAGAATATGAATTATTTACAAAAATAACAAATATATTAATATTAATCATGAATTTGATTATGTACAGCAAGTAACAATCACAAGATGATTTTTTTACAAATATAATACATACGCGCTTTTAAATAACTTGAAACACGCCGAAGCTCATCCATTGTCAATATCTAGATTGGTGTATCAAATGAATGAAAACATCTACAGCTAATACTGGAAGAAGCAACCAGAATGGTGCCAGGACAGCTTTGGCTGGTAGAGACCAGTGAGGAGCTTCCAATTTCAGACAGATCAAGATCTGAGCGCACAGTTTTAAGATCACAGCTATCATGTACCATGCCTGAAATAATTTTATTGCTGTACATTATATTTCAATTAACTGAAAATTTTTAGGAATTTGTTTAATTATCACGCTTCTTTATTTACATAAAATATTCAAATTTTAGAGAATAAACACGATTAGAATGAAACATTTTCAACTGCAGGAGGATGAAAAAAAATCTAGGTTTCGCCAAGCTGTAAAATACTTACTTCTCGTTGCAAACTATTAACCCGCCCGTTCTTGCAGTGCGAAATCATGTTGAAAACAATGTAAATAAGAAGAATATTGTCGTAAAGATACATTGGAATGAATACTATGAACCAGTTCCATTGTATTCTCTGGTCGAGCCTTAGAACCAACAGGATCAAGAATATGAGCAAGTTGAACCAGGTAAACAAGGCGCGATGTAACACCGCCATGGAAGACTTTTGTTTAATTAACAATATACAGTTTCACCGAGCTCTTGCATTCGTGCCTCAACTTTTGACAATTCTAACCTTTTGCAGCGGGTAAACATACCGCGATATCCTGTTTTATGGGCAAGGTGTGATCGACAAATATCATCAGTCGTTGTGATATTCTGAAAAACAGTAGGATGGCGCTACAGATTCAATTTTGCATATTTGGAACGCGTATAATATTGAATTGATATTTTATTGATATTTTTTGATAGCAAAAAAAAAGAAAAGAAAAATATAAAAGGAACGCAGGTAAAAAGAACTCTTGAAAAGCTTATCCTACGATGTTCGCCAAATATTCTATATTATCGATAAACGTTCGATAGAATAATTGTAAAAATAATTATTATTTTACGTCACCGTATATTAGTTTTTCTAATTTTGCGTAAACAAATAATTGAATCTTAATAAGGTATATAGGGGGTAAGAAATCGAATATAAAAACTCTGATTGTTACATCGAAAAAATTTATTCTTATTATATTAAGAATTAATTCAGAATACACACAAATTTCTTGCCTGTATCCTTGAACTATCTCTAGAAAAAAAATATCAGCTACGTGCCGTTTATCGGCGACCAATAGAATTCCTCGTTCGAGGAGAAACGTCACCGTGAGATCATCACACGACAGTCGCGTATCTCGCAGACACCATGCATAGTAGATCGTATAGCGAGAGATTTCCTAAACAAAAGAAAAAAGAAATTAAAGAAGAGACAAATGCAAAGATAAGGAGACAAATGCAAGAAGGAAAGAAATATATAGAAAGAAGAAAGGTAGAATGAATAAAAGGAAGAAAAAGAAGGAAATAGAAATTTATTACATTTATTCGTATATTGCTATTGTTCACAATTTTTTAGCATATTATCGTATTATGTTAAAATAATTAATAATTGACAAATGATTACAGTTTGTACGTGCCATGGACGAAAAAAAAATAAATCGAAATTGGCATTGCCTAAATTATTTCAAAAAACGCTTTGTCTTTCATTGTAAAAATAATGGGAAAGAGAGCAGAAGATGTTACCCAGGTAACAAGCTGACGTTATTTGTCATCATTTTGACACTGACTGTCATAAAAAACATTATATTAATGTCAAAATAATCGATAAATAACGTCAGCTTGCTACTTGAGTAGTTACATCACTGCCACTGATAAATAATAGTGCGATACGTCTCACGATATATGTATACTCGGAACGTCAATCTTTCATTCCGTCCTCATCTCTCGATGAGTGAATAAATCTGTCTGATCGTTCATCAATCGAATAAAGTGCAACGTTTAAATATCCACAGAGATTCAGGTGTGCGTGTTCTTCAATGAAACTAGAACAGAAAATATGAACTCGACGACCGATTCAGAAGTACGTATATTTTACACTGACGGAGATAGGTCTCTTATATCATTATATGTCATTGAAAGATAGAATCTCATTTTTCTCTCATTTTCATTCAATTATCATATTCAATTATCGTAGCCCAGATAGGAAACTTTTGCAATAAATGAACAATTATTGCATCTTTCCATTCACCATTCGCAATAATTGTCTCAAAATGATTCTGTAAAACGCATATCTTTTGCTAAAATAGAATTTTACAATTATAAGTTCTAAATATTGACAAAATAATAACAAAGTTATGTAAAATAAAAAGTAAAAAGAATTTTTTACTATTACTTGAATAATAATTGTACAATTTTATGCAGCAACGATTTTTACAATAATTACAAAATTAATTTTTGAAATGTATTCAGTAATACGTGTGCTAAGATGATTCTCACTAATGTTACAATTATATAGAAATTTATTTTAGGCATCAATTTTTTAAAGATTGCTACATACGTTGCAATAATTAAATTTAGAATTATTGATTTTAAAATTTAGATGTAGAATTATTACACAATATATTATTCATTATATTTTAAAATTAAATGAGGCTAAAATTGTTCTGTATGCATTCCTATCTGGGAGAATCATATAATTATAACTTTGATAAATAATTTTACTTACAAACATGGACAACTTATATATTTCATAGTGGTGGCCACATTTCACGCAGATTAATCTTCATGGATCTCTATTGCTTAATTGACATTGAGTTTCAAGGCCCTTCAAGATGTTTACGTCGAACACGTGGAGATAATACGTTTTGAGCTTTAACGTATTACATTGTCGGTAACGTGATGGAAGAAAAAGTTATTTATAGTTAGCAGTAGACCAGCTTTTACATAATCAGTGAGATAAAAAAGGAAATAAACGATTTGGATTTTGTGCTCGTATCGCTACGATACGAGCACCAATAACTTCTCGTTTGTACTTCGATTAATTATCAGTGCCCGGATTGTAATATCTCATTTATTATTTAATTATTAAAAATTTATTATAAAAATAAAATTAATTTACGATCAAATGAATTTACGATTATTAATCGTTGAAGAGATAAATAAAAGAAAAAAAACAAAAAAATAAAATAAAACACTGCAACAGAACGAAATAAGAAATGCAGATTATTGCTGCAATTCTAAACAAAATCGTAAAATTCGTAATTTGTTTTCATAAGATTCATAACAACTTATAAGTAGATCTTCAATTCTATGCGTACTGAATGTCATACTTTATGTTCAGCTTTTTACGATCGTTAGCTATGATTTTACGATTTTATGATTGATTCATAGATTTACTTAGAATTGCAGCACAAATTCCTGCTAAATCATCGGCGATAATTAAACAACATCTATGATACTTTATTAACGTAAATAAAATTATTAAATTTTTGTTGTTTGACGCATGAAAGGAATAATCGGATTAAGATATGAATTTCTGTATTCAGAAATGTCATATGCAATGTATTTTGATTCTGTCGATTAAACTAATTATCAATTTAGCTAATCAGAATTTAGTCGAAATTTGATCTGAAAATCAACCGATCTAATTGCGATAGTGCAAGATCCATTCGCACCTTTTCCATATTTTTTTCTCAAAAGAAAACTCAAAAGAAAAATATACAGGGTGTTAAGAAAATACCGCCCATTAAGTACTAGCGTTATTCCTTATGAGAAAATCATTAACGTTCTCCCAGCTAAAGAACGATATCGATTGGATTTATAAAATAATTACTGCTTTATTAGAGAAAATAGAAAAATAGAAAAAAAATGATTCAGGACTTTTCGACTCAAATTTCATAAGGAATAACGCTATGTATTTAGTGGGTGCTCTTTTCTCAACACCCTGTATAACCAGATATTTTGAAAAAGAAAAAGAAAAAAGATAAAATCGTAGCGTGTAAACAAAATAATCAAGATTATTCGTGTTTTCCGCAGATACGCCGATAATTAAATGCACCGTGATATGCACATGCAGGAAGACCGGCCGCGGCTATCTCTCGCGCGCGGCTCGGCCGATGACAGAAATGCAGGCACTTGTCGGCGCTAAACGTTAATATTGCGGGCAACGCTATAAATACGCGCGCCCAATGGTCCTAACCCGAAACCGCGAGAAGCCGAGTCTATTTTAACGGATTAGAGCGAGTTCCGGAATCGGCGGGCGTGCGCGCGCGTGCGAGAGCGGCATTCATCCCTTAACAAACGTCGGAATCGTCGCCCCGGCAAAAGTCGATCGGCGATCTCACGATCGCGCCAACCAGCGCCAATTCGCCGCTCTCCGCAGGACGATCCGCATCGCGTTGCCCTTTAACCTCTCCGCTCCGAGCCACGTGCACACCGTCAGCGATGTCGAACGTCCGAGCGTTGGTAAGGCCCACTTCAAGACCGGAACAATCCGCGTAATAATTATGCGAATATCACGATAATATTTCGTGATTGTCGTCTGCGGTGATTTGTAGGCATGCCCAGAAGGCGTGGTGTTCCCTTTTTCTGGTGATGATTTAGTCAGAAAACTTTTGAATTTTAGAGATATATTTCCCTGGTGCGTCTCTCATCAGTTTGTGTAGGAATTATTCTGTAAAGATGCCATAACTTTTGTAGAAATATTAATTTTTACGTTAAGACATTTACTTTTATCCATGAAGCTTGATCTGCGAAAAAATCCTTGACGCTTAACAAAGAATCGGTGCTTATGTAACATTTTTGTAAAAGTGTTTTTAAAGTAAGATGCATGTGTGTGTTTGTGCTTTAAAAGAAAGTTGGAATTTCATAAAAATCAAAACTGAGAATGTTATACGTATTATTCATTTGTTTATTAAACATATTTGATATATTTAGGTGCCCTCAGCTTTGGTTGCGGTGGGAACAATAGTTGCTATAGGAATGGCAGTGAAAATATTTATATCCTGGAGCGGGAAGAAAAAGAAATCCCCAAAACTGCTGGTGGATCCAGTAGTTAAGTATAGTCTACCTCTAATCCTAAAAGACAAAGTAAGCCACGACACCAGGAGATTTAGATTTGGATTGCCAACACCGCGTCACGTCCTGGGTCTGCCAGTCGGTCAGCATATACACTTAATGGCAAAGATTGACGAAGAGGTTGTGATACGTTCGTATACACCTGTTACGAGCGACGAAGATCAAGGCTTTATTGATCTCGTCATCAAGGTGAATAAAGTGACAATGTAGAATTGACGATAACGAGAGAAAATATGCTTTAATCGCGTATGATTTGTAGGTGTACTTCAAAAATGTGCATCCAAAGTTTCCCGAAGGAGGAAAAATGTCTCAGTACTTGGAAAACATGCAACTAGGTGACACCATTGACGTTAGAGGTCCATCTGGTAGATTGGTTTACAAAGGACAGGGAAAGGTCGCTATAAAACTTCTTAGAAAAGAGCCACCCGTGGAATATAATATTAAAAAGGCAAGTATATTCGAGCGCTGCTATGTATATACAGGGTGTTTCAGACCACCCGTCCACCCTTTTTATTTTGAAAAGGAATAATGCGAGGAAGTTGGGAAGAGCATTTTTCTTATAAAGCCTATCTGAAGTTTCTAATAATGGTACTTTCATTTCGAGGAAACCGCTGGAAATACTAGAAACTAGGAACATTTTAAAAATTTTAAATGGCAACATGGGATAATATAGGTATCAT
>VBVR01005978.1:0-11027 GCA_011638315.1 Tetramorium parvispinum
CGTATAAAAAAATGTGTTTTCTATTTTTATCTAGACTACAACATATTCAAAGCTCATCAAAATCGGAAGTGAACACTTCCGTGGGGTTCCTTGTAAGATCCAAAAAAGAAAGCGCAGCTTCTTTAAAGTTTTAATAAGCTACATAATGCATTACATGTAACTAGATACATAATAGAAGTGTCCTTTCCTCATCATTTATTAAATAAACAAAAGTAAAAATGAATGATACAATTATAGCGTTGCCGACTTTATTCCTTTAACAATAAATGAAGTTAATTTACGTTAATTTTCCTTAGGCGTTTGAAAGGGATTGAACATTACGAGGGGAGCATATAGAGGAAAGGGCAATAATTCAAACATTTACTGTGACAGCAAGGCCCCCGTTAATAAAGGTTAATAATGGACATGCAGAAAACCATAAATATCAATCGGATAAATATAGAGACGTAGACTTTCTGCGTGGTGTATCCGTAACGAAAGATTGTAACTCCTGAAAGTTGCAGGGAAGGTCGGCGTGAGTCGAAAATGTCATAGGAACCTGTATCCAGCGTTCAGTCGTACTTACCTATCCAGCTACCTTTGTCAATGATTTACAACAGGACGGACGCACACACACACACACACACACACATGTACACACGTATACACGTACAGGGAGGCACAGGTGTGTCTATGTATCTTGATCGCGCCGGCCGTTCCCGCGATGTATTTCTACAACGTCGATCACGTCGTAGACCCGTATTTGATAGCCGTTACAAAACGGCCCGTGCCGTCATCGACGGCGTCGTTAATGCGCCCGCTTAGCGCATCGACCGTGTATGCGAAGTTATTATTGTACCGCAATGTGGGACGAGACGTAAATCACGCGCGAATTAAACCCGCCAGCCGGCGACCGATAATAAATTACCGTATATGCGGTGATACGAATGTTGCAGTCGGTGAAGAAAACTGGACGCATGATCATCGCCCACGAAGCGCCGATGACAAATGGATTCGGGGCAGAAATAGCCGCGACCGTGCAGGTAAGCTGGAGTCCTAAGGACGTCTTCGCGGCAACAAAAGTCTTGTTTGCGTCTTGGAACGCAATAGCCAGATTCTATCAGCATGACCCTAATCTAGCGCGTACAACGTGGTGCCCAAGTCGGAAGTCTTCGACGCCCGAGCTAGAGTGACGCGCGAGATGATAATGTTACACTCGTGTAATAGTTTTCCAAACCGGTTTTTAACGGTGGCCGATTAGTCGGTCTTGTTTCTTAAATCCCCCGCGTATGTTGCCCGCGATTAATCGATACCAACCGATCGGTTCTTATAAATTAGAAAGTCGGTTGCATGTACATACGATGAAAAAGAATTGTAAAATTAATCGTAGACTGAGTCACTAAGTCGCTCTGATGGTGCATTGTCAAATCATAATATAGGCGGAGTGCTTCCTGTATCTGGAGGCGCCGGTTCAAAGGGTCACTGGATGGGACAGTCCCTTCCCAAACGTCTTCGAACCCTTCTATCTGCCAGACAAGTGGCGTTGCTTCGCTGCTGTGCGAGACGCCCTTGTATACTGAGATCGTGGTAAAGGATGGTTACAAAGGATGGCAAGTATACAATAGCAATGCAGTGTAGTGGAAAAGAGGAAACCTGACGGAACCTGTTGCCCGCAAAATATTCACTAATTACGTTAAAAGCATTTTGTCTCAGTTTTATTATGAATAAAATGTTTAAAATGTGAAAACATAGTATTCTATATATTTTACATAACTCCTCCATCCTATCCGAAGGATTACATGACACAAAAAAGGGAGGAAAAGAAAATAATAGTCGCTTGAAATTCCCCTGCTACAATTCACTTTACATATTTACCTCGTCGTTTACATATAAACAAATCACTCACAACATAACTCACACATAATTGCTCGTATTTGTGAAACTCATGAGCTGTTAACCAGTGTAAACTATTAATTTGGTCTTGTTAGAACGATTTCTTATTTGGAATAAATGAAGTATATACGTACATCTTTCATCGCCGAGCATGGAAACGTGAATCCGGATGACCTGCCTAGCGCACATTACGCGCATGCAAACCATGTCCCTGACCCAGTTTGACGCAACCCACATAAATCCATCCCTCTTGTCTAAATTAATAACATGAAAGATGATACAAATCGTCGCCAGCGGCAATAACGCGCCGCTCTGACGAAGACGTCAGATAGACATTCAGGATGGATCGTCTAGGCATCCTTTTTTCCTCACCGATAAAATCTGGGTCAAGTCCTTCTCTCTTTAATAATAAAACTGCGCACCGATTGTGCACGCCGTGGCAATGTAATATCTCAATCAAGGTTTCAATCCCAGGCACTTGTCCTTTCCAGTTTAAACCTTTAGATTGCCATGTTTCGCTTGTCAACAGGATGTACACTTTCGATCGAATAAAAGAGCCTGGAGAAGAGACTTAAGTTAAACAAAAAAAAAAGGAAAAATACAAGATATTAAATCGACGACAGAAACAACGTAGATATAAAGTTAGGATATTTCTTATCTTATTAATAAATTTGATTTTTTTCAATTCTTTCTCATTTAATGTCTTTCACGATACCTATTGTTACTGTCAGTTACAAGTTGTGCGTTACTTTCAAAAGTAGGTGGTTGAAAAAAAACTTATCGAGATAACGTAACAAAAAAAAACGAAATTAAAGAAAAGGAAGTGTACTGAACTGCACGCTCGTGGCATATTTTGTAATTTGAAAGGGAAACCACATTCTTTCACTGTATATTATGATACGTGAAAGTTGGCAGAGTGGCATACATACATACACATGTGCGGACAGAGCGTAAGAAGAGAAAGAAAGAGAGAAGAAACAGCTGAGAGAGAGACAGAGAGAGAAAGAGAGGAGAGAGAGGACCTGGTAGCAGTAGAAAAGAGATGGAGGACCAGTCGCCGCGAAGCGTAGACTATATCGAAGGTCGACGAGTTACCTTTTTATTGGTCGATTTTTGCGAGAATAGAGCAACGGCTTTTACACGCTAACATATGGCACCGCAAACATCGAAAGTTGAGAGATTCTCACTCTCTTCTATTCGACAGTGGTTATGAATCGGCACTTCTCCGGAAGTACAATTTATTAAAATCTCTCTACTCTTAACAACGGTTTCGTACTGAAATATGATAAACAACAATTTTCTTTGTTAAGAAAAGTAGTTAATAAAGATTCGTCTTTGTAAAAATATTTTTTCTAAAAATCGATTCAATTTCTCTCTGTTATGACTTACTAGAATCTTTTAATTCTGAATAACAGTTTCATATTAAAATGACAATTTTTCAATTTTTTTAAAGAAAAATCGATAAAAAAGTTGATAAGAATTGGCTTTCGTGCAAATATTTTTCATAAAAATCGAATCAGCTTCTTACGACTTGTTAGAATCTTTTAACTTTCATATTGAAATGATAAAATTTTCTTTAGCAAAGAAATTAAATAAAGATTCATTTTTGTTCTCGGGTCCAATTTTTTTTGTAAAAAAAATGATTTAGTTTCGTTTGCTATTCTTACATTAAACATTTAAACAATGCCACGATCTTTGATATAAGTTTTCAAATATAGATTATTTTAATACACTTTCGAATTAACTTGCTGTGATTTAACAATAGCGTTTCGCTACAAAAAATTAAGAATTAAATTAATTATACAAAACCGCGTCGTAGCTTATCTGTCCGTTGGAATGTGTCGCGTAGGAAATGTACGCGAAGTCAAAACATTTGTGTTATGAGATTATTTGCAATTCCTGCTCGTTAAATATACAGAAATTATATATGCGCTGTTACATAAATCCTATTTATATCATATCGTATAGCTCAGCAGTTTGTTTTTGTTCGCGCTCGATCTCTTCTTACAATCGATCTTCTCCCACGTGTCGAATATCACGTAAGTGTCAGGGCAAGCTGCAGTCTTTGGACTAAATTAAACATTGACCTGTTATCTCGTTTTATCCGTCAAGTAACACGGAACAATATTTCTACTGCAACGATACAAATTATCCAATGATAAAAAACGTTCTTTGGTCCGATTTGAACACAACATATTTACTAATTTCGAAATTATAACACGCAGCTGGATTTTTATCTTAAAATAATATTATTCGTCTCTTTAACAAAAACGGAAATTGCGCTATATGTTTTAAAAAGACCTCTAACACCCGAAAGAAAAATATTTTAAAATCATTTTTGCAGCAAATGATTTTATAACGATTTTTAATTTACAACAGCGATTAAACTACCAAACAGTCATTAACTACTAATGCGCGGTAATATCAACGGAATTTCAAGTAGAGAACGCGACATTAATAGCTGACAGCTAATAGGCTGCTACTCATAGACACTCATTTGATACGTAAAATGTACAAAAACGTACGAGAGAAAGTTCGTGCAATTTATTAAACGGGAAAAGACCTGTTCCAATAATTATTTTATTTGCTTTCTTAATTGTAGAAAATTAAATACGCACGTAAGTTAATTTTTTCACTTTTCCCATTTATATTAAGAAAAGAAAAATAATACAAGATTACAGGACAATTTCTTGCAAGAATGTTTAAAAAATATTATTTTACGCTTGAGTGAGATGTAAGACTCGCGAGCGTAAGATTATCAGAGATCGCATAATTAATATTCATGTAATTTCATTCCATTGCGTCACATGCATCTCGTTCTTAGTAAAATACGGTGCAATTTCTGGTGCAACACCCTGAGGTGTTTCTTCCTTATGAGCATACACGCGATGCAAACAAATTGCATTCACAATAATTAACACGCAACACTCGACCACTCTAAATATTTGGTATATCGCGTTTGTCACATCCGGTTTACCTCGAACATAGACAACCTGTAGATAATAGCACGCATCCATCCCGAGAGCAAAAAATCGTTCAATGCACTAAAATGAGATGCGGTTGCATCAGAGCGAATAAAGAAAGAAAAGATTTTACTACCGTGCTTATATATGCATAACAGAATCAATTGCATAAACATTATTGAATTTATACAGCATAATTTATAATATTATTTGAATATTTTTCAGGTAAAATACATTTCTTCAATAATGATGCAAAAATATTTCCTCCAACTTAATGCTACTCCGTTTTAAAGTGTTTTTTTTTCAAATAACTAAGATTATGATATATTTAGATATCTAACAACGACAAAATAACGATTTGAGACGATATATCATATGACAATTCCGCAATGTATTCTGTGTCGTTTCACGGTCGACCACGGTGAATGTGGATCCCTTCGCTCTATCTACACATTTCTTGCAAAAATCAATAGTGATTAGATATGCGCATAAAAGAAACGCCAACGATAATGTGCACCGACAAATAAGTCTTACGATAAACTAATCGCTGATCTATATTTACAGTAGCACACACGCATTACACGCGTAATTATTCGGATTGCCATTCCGTCGCAAAGAAACATTCATAAATTATGTATTTCTTTTTTTGCCGCAAATGAATGCTCGGTAAATTTATTGTAATGTTAATTGGCAAAACTGATAGGCAAATTACGTTCTCTTTGCAATTTTGTTAGGCCGTTTACACGACGTAACTTCTTCTGAGAAGTGAATGCCATAGAAACAACTTGCTGTCAACGTTTTGCAATCGTTGAGAATGAGTTACATAAATGTAGAGCACAATTCCAATTTATGCATACGCGTTTCTGTAATCTTTCGTAAATTTATGATTAAAAAGACAAAGTAATAAAACTATTTATATTTTCACATTTTTTCTGCCATCTATTCATTGTAATACGCAAGTAAATGTTTTATTGTATTGTTTTCATTTCTTGCAATAGTAGATTAAAGAGCGAGAATTATATTATATATGATCTTTACTTGAATAATATTCAATAATATTGAATTTATATAATGTTGAATAATGTTGAATTTATCTTCTTACATTGTGATATTAATTTTAACATATATTGCTTCTATATTATTATCTTATTATTTTTAGAAGATTAATGTGTTTCGAACTATTTATGAAAAATAAAGAGATAATTGCGCAAATTTTGAAACTCTTCTTAGAAGTTAAGTTGATTCAATAGAAGTTAAGTTGGTTCAATTGATGTTAAAAGAATGAACGATAAGAACCAACATATACAAAGCAATCTCATAAACAATTTTAGAGTTGATTTTTCCAACTTCTTGGTAAACTAACTAATAGTTAAATTATATGTCTGTCTTTGTTTTATCTTTAAATTTTATCTTTAAATTAGTCAAGTTTAGACTTATGATAAGCTAACTATCTCAGTTAGCTTACCAAGAAGTTAGAAAAACCGGTCCTTAGTGAAGTAAAAAAAGGAACTTGAATTTTTGATGTGAATGTATATTTTAATATATAAAAAATTTACAAATAACTCAACTTTACTATTATTGAAATCTATTAATAAGATATTAATACTTTTTTTAACAATCATTATCAACCATTACAAAAATTATGAAATCATCAATATTGTAGTTAATGTGTACAAAAATTAAAATATTAATTAAAATTGAAAATTATTATTTAATGTTGCAACTGATTTAATTAAAAGATATCTCTTCGCAATAAACGAAATACAAAAGTGTCTCATATTCAAGTTGGACTATAAGTTTTTAAATTATATTACTCGCTTGAGATTTTAATTAAGCTTGTAAGCATAAATACGAGAGGAGGAAGCTCATTGAAAGTGAAAGGGACATTCTGAGAATTGAATGGGCACCTAGAGCATAAAGACACGCAAAATCGAGATGAACGCTACGCTTAGCGTACGTAGTTCATTGCCTGTGAGAATTAAAGGTTGTTGACTTACATCAGCTAGGTAATCACGCAAGACAGGCAAGGCGGATAAGGCGATGCAGGCGCGGCTCCGCGTCGCGGCTTCCTCGCTCTCGGTCTCATCTCGATCGACCGCTTTTACTGCAAATTGCTTCCTCGACGAGATGCGAGATGTATATACGCACGAGCGTAACCAGCGCGCGCTCATTAGGAAAAACGAATGGAAAAAGCGGCCAGCCGGCCAACCGACCGACCGTCCGATGCACGCGATGCGCGCGGCGAACACGGTCAATCCGATGCACTATGCGCTGCGATGCAATAATTATTGTGCCACACATACACATTCTTCCTTAAGAAAGCGGCAAATTAATTCGCTTTACATCGGCCAATCTTTGCCAACATCCGGACTGATTCGGGCGGTTTTCCATTCTCGATACGCATACGACTATATTTTCGACACTGCAGTGTACACTGCTAAACTCGTAGTGTCAACGTAGACTCAATTTGAGTCATTTTTAACTATTCCATAGGTCGCCACTGCTCCTACTCGATATTTCATTAATTTTGATTAACATAGAAGTTAAATTAGATAAATTAACTTCCATGTTAGTCAAAATTAATGAAACATCGAATAGGAGCAGTGGCAACCCATAGGTGTTTACTGTGTATAAATACAGTAAATCCACCGATCGGATTCATCTCATTTGCAAGTATGAATACATTAATTATATCCTATCCGTCTCGTTCCGGTCGACGAAAACCTGTTTGCTGGTTCAGATCAGAAATCGTTAAGTTGGAGAGATAATTCGATCTGCAGAGGGAATGGAACAAAGCGAATCAATTCATATGTTCATAAGATAATTATAAACCATAATACTTTTATCAATGAGACTGAGCTACGATAAACCGCTTTAATACCGCTATCGATAATGCCACAAGAATCTGATCACGCCGATAAGCTTCATACCTTTTATCCTGTCGAATAGTTAAAAGGCGCGATGAGGCGGATACGCGCGAATCATTGTATTACTCAAGCTGCTTCGAAAGGAAAGTTAATTGTCTATAAACGATCTTTCAGCGAGGCTACTCGCGAATTTAATCAACGTTTAAAACAATTATTTGTACATTTGCGAGTTATTACCTCCGACATAACACAATGTAGCATAATACAGCGTAATACTGGCGAATTACGCAAAAAATATATATATATATTAGCGAGTTTCTAGAGCGTAAAAATATTAATTAGATAATATAAAAAACCAATTCACGAACAAAAATTATTGGCTGTTAACCATAAAAGAAATAATATTTTTATCTTTGATGACCTAAATGTTCTAATCTTTAAAAGCTTAAGTTTCCTGTTTTAAATGACTGTAGATTTGGATACAGGATCTCTGTAGTGATAACTCATTACAAATATTTACAACAACTTCTGTCTACTTATCCCTTTATCTCCAAGTCAATTAGACAAGAGACTGTGAAAAAAGCGAACATAATTTTTTTTATCCATTACAAAATTTTTATAAAATAAGAAATCAACTTGTTTTTCTTAATAAATGGAATGATTTGGAAAAAATTTTTTAAACTATTAAAAATGCTATATTTAATGTTTAAAATAGGACACTTGCTTTTTGTATAATTACCAATCTTTCCAAAATACTTAAATTAAAATTCAAACATGATGAAGATGATAATACGGGAACTTGTGATATTTGCGATTTATTTTTTACATTTATGATTCTTAAGCTGACAACAGCTTCAATTTATTCTAAAATTACTTAAATTAAGTCTATATTTTTAAATTTATTCCATTTTTGGTAATTTTATTTTATTAATCTTTATTACATATTTTTTAAAATTACAGAAGCATTAAAAATAATTATTTTTATTGAAAATGAAAGAAAATATTGTCATTCTTGTATCTCGAAATATTTCTTATATTACATATACTGGAAAACTCTTCAGAAAAAGTGTTTTCTTCAAGCCTTTCCTGTTGTTCCTATCATTCTATTTTCCTGAATTAGACATGATTCTGAATTTAAAAAAATTATTTTATCCGCAGAATTTAAAAATCCGTTATTTTGCAGATCGATAACCAAATATTTGCAAAGATGACGAATACTCATGTGTGTTGACTTCATTACTCTTAATTTACCATAAAAATAAAAAAATCTTTCCATATTACTCCATTACCACCTCTACTCTTAAAGATTTATACAACTGAATTCTATTATCCGAATAAATTTGCAATATGTTAAAATATCCGTGATTATTAGATTTTGCCTTGTAATTAAAATTAAAATCTGACCGATGTAACTTTTGAAGTTAAATTGAAGTATCACGTGAACTCAAGGATTTTCCAACCAATGGAATCGTTGCGTTCACGTGAAACTTCAGAACGCACGCACTCGCGTTACCATGACTTTTCACGTGTGCGCGCTCGAATCGTACGCGTCGCTGTTAGTATCAGTCCGTTCGCCGCGGCGACTGGTGCTATGTTACACTGAACATTTTCGTTCTGGTCAACACGTGCACGATTTCCCTTGCGCGCATCTTGCCCACGGCCGAGCAAACGTTTGTTCTTTCGGTTCCTCCGCGGCGAGCGTGCAACTAACGGCAGCGGTTCGTGAATCGATCGGGTGGCGGAACAGAAACCGGCGACGAAAAGTTCCGTCCGCGGCATCGAAGCGGACCGGCCTGCCCGTCGACGGAGGCGCGATTCGACTCCTAGTGGCGCAACGAGCTCGATCGGTTCGGGGTTCACGCCTTCACGGCGCTTCTCGCTCGCTTCTATAATACATTCGCCGAGTCCGCTCGTGGTACACGCACGGAGAAGAAACGGCACGCAGTGTTTCAAGTGCGCGGGTTTCTAAACGCGGCGCGGCGGTTATACGTGCTTATTGGGACTAAAAAGCGAAACATTCCGACACCTGAGGAAAGATCAGTGAAACGTGCCGTGACCTGGAGTGTCCCGCCATCCCGACGACAAGGAGCAGAAGGCCTGTACGTATTGTAAGTATCCAACTCTTGTTTATTTCTAGAACGTTAGCGCGCGACCTTTCTCGCCGAGTTCAGGCGGAACTTTTTGCGCGTTCCGTGACGCGAGAAAACATGCGCGGGAGTAGACGCACCGCTCGAAGAACTTCTAGCAATACATGATATTAATTAAATATCAATCAATCGTGCTTTTGAAGCTTTCTTTCAGAAGATCCCGGTAACAAGAGGGGCTAATTCTATTAATGTATACATACGTATGACACATGCATATATGAACTAATGTTGTTACTCAAATATGAAAATTCGCAAAATATTAAAATAACGATGTGTAATTAATAATAAAAATAATACGACCATTGCAACAAATTTTTAATTAAAATATTGCAAGAACGCGGAAAAAGCTTTTACTTTGTCCTTTTTATTTACAAGCCAACAGTCGTATTTAATGTAAAAGATTTTTCTTATTCGAACAAGTGCGGAATGTTATACACGCATCATATAAAGTTTAAAACAAAATTCGGATGGACAGATCGATATTAAATAATTATTATTACCCAATGAAGTACATTATTCGCATTGTTATAAATTACATGTCCAGCCATTTTCAGCAAGTAATTTTCGTATTGATCTGTAGGGGATAAAATATGAAAATCTCTGGAGTAGAACTGTACGGCTCTCTCTCTCTCTCTCTCTCTCAGTATTTTATTCTTTTTCGTAGAAGAAATTAAACTTGCATAAATAAGTTAGAAGATTTTGAAATTAAAATAATTATCACTAATATTTATGTTACTTTTGAACAACATTTGTAAGTGCTGTGTAAACCGTTTAGAATGAAAGTAAATATTTAATATTAGTAAGTTTATTATATTATTAGAATAAAATATAAGAATATAGAATGAGGCTACATAAGGAACAAAATATACATTTTCAAAAATTTTAACAATAAAATAAAGTTTTATATATTTTTAATTTACAATAAATTTTGCCAATTACATTTAATTTATTCAAGGGGCAAACCGCTGACCAAAATCATGTACACCAATGCCTACTAATGCCGAATTCTGGCATTACTACCACATTTTTTTACCTAATGCCCACCAATTCCCAAGCAATGCCCAAGTAATGCCCACTAATGCCTAGTAATACCCACTAATGCCTAGTAATACCCACTAATGCCTAGTAATGCCCACTAATGCCCAATAATGCCCAACATAATTAGTAATGCCTAACCT
>VBVR01005979.1:0-11025 GCA_011638315.1 Tetramorium parvispinum
TCGAAATATATTGGCCGCTCGAATGCGTTCCCGGAGAATGAACGCGCCGATAGAACTCGCAGCGTGTACATTCCAAATTTGATCGCCGAAAGTGGACCATTATTGGTATTGCAACCGCGCGTTTCAATATTGTGCCGCCGCGATTAAATGTTTAACATCAAACGGCAAATAAAATATTGAACGTCGTACCGTCTGATCGAATGAAAATATTCCTGCCGCTTTCCCTTAGAAGCGTATTTCGACGTTCAAATAGCATGCGTTGTTAATAAATAAATAAGCGTAAAATACAGAGCCTGGAGTATAATCCTCCGGCGGATTGTTGAGCTAATCAAAAATTAATATACACCCATTACGCAGCCCCGATTATTACATCATATGATTTTCAAATGACAGTTATCGCGAGTTCCTCATATATGAGCCGATAATTACCCCATTTACAATTAATGCTAAAACAGTGATTGTAAAATCAAGTTTAATGTATACTCGTTATAAAGAATTACATCTATCTTCTCTGACTTCTCACTGATGAAGATTAAATTAAAAGATCCGTCGCCATATATATATATATACTCGTCGCGTATATATAAGCGAGCGCAGTTAATAATTAACTGAAACCTTCCTGTCCCCCGTCATTTCTCGAAATCAATTGCAAACCGCAATACTTTCCTCCCGAACGCGCTGCACCGCAGGGATGATTCGCACCCCCACAGAACGCGGGACGACAATCGGGCGCGACGGGAGTGGTGTGGGGCCGCATGCTGCGTGGGTGTATTTAATGACATAAAGAGCAGCGTTCCACATTCGCTTTAATATCCGTCGCCGTTCCGTCCGAGAGAGGACGATCGCCCCTCGTATTACTGCAGTCCACCTAAAATCCGCTCCTGCTCCCCCTCGATGGCGGAAGTTGCACGGTACAGCCTCCGTCAACCCTTCCCGGTCGCGTGGCGGCGACGGCCCCCTTCGGGTGGCGAATTGTTTTTGATATTCGAAACGGAACGAATCCCGGCACGTCGCGCTTCGCCAAGCGCGCAACGCAAAACGAGCTCGGGCGATTCAACCCTTTTCCCGTTCCCCCGTTTCTGCTCGGTCTTTCGCCAAGTTGCGCGGGGTAGATGTATCGACCACGGGATAGTGACGCTGACTGACGAGGCTTTCAAATTTAGCAAATTATTAGATAGGCGATAGGTGAGAGAGAAAGGTAGAAATATGAAAAATTCGAAATGATCGATAAATCAAGTTTTCAATTTTCAGGAAAATGTGACATTTGTAAATGCTTGACAGTTTATGTGAATCGTAAATCAATGATTAATATATATAATTACCCAATTTGTAACATAAAGATCAATTCATAATTATAGTATATAAGATTAATATAATTATAAAGAAATATTCCCCTTGGATATTGTATTTTACTTTTTCAATCTAATATCGATATTAATTTGCTGAAACTACAAACCGATCTTGCCTCTGAGTGCATATTCATATTTCAATTTTCATTTGTCTTTTTTCTTTTATGAACAAATTGTGTTTTTTTTTGTGGCTTCGAACCTATATAGTCGTTCTTGACCCAGTTTTTCGGCGTGCAGATAAATTGAATGATTACGGAGAACGAAGGCGTGATTCCGCCGCGGAACAAAGCTGACGAGGCAGGAAATTAAAAAAAAATTTGCACGGAGAAAGTATGCCATCGAGAGCTAACGCGCGACACGGCGAAATACGGTACGAAAGATTGAATCTCGCGTCGGTCGGCGAAACGGCGCTCGCGTAAAAGAAATAAATGCGGAATGAAATTCTCATTTTAAAAAATTCGTTACACCGCCCGGGACCATGCGCGCATGGAATTAGGTGACTGTAATATTTTCCAATTTGCCTCCGTGCAATATTTACGAGCGTATAAACGAATCGCTCCCGTAAATCAATTTGTATCCTGGCGAAAAATGCCATGAGCGCCGCATTATCGTATTAAATTATATCATTATGTCAACATTGACGTCGGCCTTATCATTAATTGTATCTCGCCACCATTCAATCCCGATGAGAATCGAGCCCGGCAATTGCACAGTTTCGTCGGTTTAATGAGGTTGTACGATTTTTACGCTAGCGAGTTGTCGTTCTAAATAGACATGATTGACACACGCCCGGCATGGAACGTCCGTTTGATCTACTGTAAGTTTCACGCTCTCGCGTGATTTAATAGTAGTTTTAATTTCGGGAAATTAAAAATCGTACTTTTTACCCCGAATGTTTCTCTCGGCGTATATATAATTTTATATTCATTTCACAAACGAATATAAAGATAAAAAGTAAAAATAAATACGCTTAAACTATAAAACGTGATAAAACACTGAAACTTTTCCGTTGCATTCAGTAAACGTGCTGTATTATTAGATAATAAATAATAAGACTCGGGAGGAGAAATTCGATAAATACACATAGCTTTGAACGTGGATAATACTATGATTGTTTGTATTATATTATATAATGCATCGCAGACTCCACACATTTTGCTGCGATTGTAACTAGCACGCCTCACTAGGTTACTGGATTGCAATCAATCGCGGTCTGATAACGAGCGGCACTACTCCCAGGTGCGTTTCGGGAAGCGAAGACAAATGCATCTCTCTAATACCGCATCCTGCGCAGCATCCGATACTCTCTTCACCGCCAGTGAAACTAAAGGGGAAATTATATATCGCTTTCTTTCTCTCTCTCTGTTTTCTCTCCCTCCCCCCCCATCCATCGATGATATTTCTCGCCGCAAAAGTATATCTTCCGCGGTGCTTAGCATAAAATGCAACTCGGTACACTATAGCGTGAACTATAAAATACTTTCGCACGTTCTCTACGGACGCTACTGCGGTCCCCGATCCATCACGCCAGCGTGTATATAATTACGCTGTACGAGCTTACCAGCTCCTTTTTAATTAGTCTAATAATTTAATTTCCAGGATGGGAATTAAATTAATACTTAAAAAACTTTGTTTTTAAGATAAGTTTTTAAAATATTATCTGTTTATTAAAAAAATGCGTCATTCGTGAGATATAGTCGACACGTGATCACAGTTCAGCTAAATCCGTGGTGAAGCTAACGATCTAAATTAGAGCAGCTAACAAAGCGATACGAGAATCGCATGAAGATCATTACTCTTCCGTTCGTGTCGCTCCGTCATCCTTATGCGAAACCGCAGGATCCGCGACCAGAAGCGACGCCATGGCATTCCGTGGCAGTGGGTTAGTGGTCCGTATAACCGATCGCACAGTACTCGCGTTAAGTCCTGGCGTTCTCAGGTGCGAGGTTTCGGCGGGCGAAGACAAATGTGCTTCACCTTCCCCGCGCGAGTGAGTTTTCCCTCCTACTGCTCCTTCGGCGTTGGAAAATTACGTGTTGCGCGTAACGAACATTAAAGCCAGTAACATTGTTCACGTGGGATTAGAGCTAAAACCGCAAGATTCCCTTCTCCGCGGTGTGGAGGACACCGCTGTGGATTTCCTCCGCATTTCTTCCTCAGTGGATGTCAGCCGATTCGTTTCGCGATGCATGAATTTTCGTGATTAATCCACTTTAAAATTTATCACTAATAAAATTTATGACTCCGAGAGAAGGAAAGAAAAATATAGGATAATTCTCCTAAATTTGTTGTAGAAAAGTGACACAATTCGAGATCCCTACACATATATTAATAAAAAAATATATAGAAAATATGTGAAAAGGTAAATGAAAATCGAGCAAAATAGCAAAAGTAATTTATAAATCTGAAAAGAAAGAAAATGAAAAGGGGGGAACAGAGAGAGAAAAAGATGGAATATACGCGCTGTTTCATGCCGAGCGAAGGTGTGAATCATCGTAGAGTTCTTCGATAGAATTATTCTGGCTTTCACGAGGCCGGATATCATTAGAATCGCGGCGAATAATGCCTTGGTTCGGTAATTGCAAATGCAGAGTAGGATGATTTGCATGACGTCGACTTAATGTAAATCAATCGCATCAGCTTGTTCAAATCAAATTGCACATGTAAGTGATCGAATATCCCTTTCTTACTCGCACGATATGGGAGAAATAGAGTACAATGAAATTATCTTACAAATATATTAATATTTCTATTTTCTTTGAAAATAATATTGATGTTAATATTTATGAAATACTAAATAGTATTTAAGATAAAATTATTTTGGTGCTCCGTGTTAAGATACTCTTAAAAAATAATTTAATAAATTTATATCTATGAATTTTAAAGAATATTCCATATTTGGTTTTATTTTTTGAAGTTTTTTTTTTTTTTGAGAACGGCAACATGAAAGGGAGTCTCTCGTGGAATTAAAGGAGGATGATTCACAGATACTACCCTTTCCCTCAGTGTGATACCTGAGCGGCCGTCAAAGGCATCATTAGGAAGAAAAGGGCGCTGCGATATTCTCCCCTTAAAATCCGTGGGACAGTAGATATTACGTGCGATCGAGAGGAAACCGAATTTTCGGGGGAAATCGCATTGAGGATTCGTTCCGTCTCGAGTGGACGTCCGTTCTTAAAGAATTTTTATGAAACCCGGAAACAGACAGAATTGCACCATTTGATATTCGAGAAGCCGCTTTCGACGATGGGTGACTACTTTGTAGTCAATATAGGAACGAGAATAATATTCTTGATGTAGCTTTTGTCGGAAGGTTTTACTACCTCGAGAAAATGTGGAACTTTCAAGTTGGATTGGAACTTTCAGTTGGAGAAGGCAATGCAAGGATAATCCCATCAATATTCATATCTTATCTGTAGGGAGATTATCTGTACATGCTATTTGCCATTTCGTCTCGCAGTTATGCTGCGCCGGGCAAGCGAGCGGATCGGCTGACTAATATGCATCCCCGTTCGCCCACGTTCGCGCGTATCACGTTGTATTAATTACGCGCGTTATTCGCGTCCGACACTTCGGATCGCGGATAAGGAACTTTTCATCGAACCTTTGGAGGCAGGGCGTGGGCGTCAGTGGGCGTCCCTCGATAATAAATGTAATCCGAGGAAGGAAAAGGCGGTGCGCGGTGAGGGAGATCTCCTCTCTTCGCCTTTCTTTTTCCTTTTTCTTTTCTCAAGGCGAGTCCTCGCCCGGATTCCTTCCGCACGAATCCTCTTTGGCATCCTCGCGACATCCGAGAAGCCGCCAAAGGGATCATTAGGGACGATGAAGGAGGACGTGATCCACCACTCTACGGTGTGTACTCTGTCCTTAACCCTGCGGCCAGAATTAAGGTGCCACTCCCGAGGCATAAAATTCAGTATCGGCTCATAAAACATTTCCAAGTTACATAGCATTTTTGGAATAATCGTCACTTTTCTCAAAAGATTACATTGAAAAATAATTTTAGAAGAGTGATGAATGTTTTTCAGATATGTAACGATTTTTTAACTGACGATATTTTCTTATCAAGAATTTATAAAGAGCGTAAAATTCATTTTTTTAAAGCTTTTAATATTGAACAAAGCTGCAAAGCAGCTTCGATTGTCTAATCTCTTTTCGTAATTTTTCTCTTAATTTAGATTGAATTTTGTTTCAAATTTTAATTCGATGCTAATCGTTTATTTGCAAATTTTGCCGAAGAAAAGCTTTTTTTTTACAAATGAGAAATTGCGCCAGTCTGTGAGGCTTTAAGATACTAGAGTAATCTATGAACCCGAGGGAAACACCTTTCACCTCCATCCGGAAGAGGACGAGACCGTCCCGATATCATCTCCCTCCTTCCTGCTTTTTTCTCTTGCTTCCCTGCCTCCGGATTTTCATTCTACGACTGATCCCGGCGATAAAACGCGCGCCGAAATCGGCACGTTCGGCCAGAAATTGGAAGGATCTTCCATTCTGTCGGGCTTCGACACGATGTAGGATTTACCGCCCGAAGGGAATAAGGATCGCGCCGAGAGTCCTTCTCATTTCGACTCTGTACGGAAGTTCGTTACACATTCGTAGTTCCACGCAAGAAGGAATTTCTCTCGAAATTTCGTTCCTTGAAACAACAGTGTGCTCCAAGTGTGAATTAAAAATTCGATAGATCTTTTTTTCGAGCTTCTGCGTATTGTAAAATATATAAAAATCAAATTAATTGAAATTACTAATTGAAATATCATAGCACGTTTGTTATCTAAGTTGTTTAAAAAAAACTATTACACGTTATCATTAGTCGTCAATGCAGTCCAGTATTCCTTATCCCGATAGTGATTTTATCCCGGTTTAAATCTGAAACGCGAAAAGAGACGATCGATCTTAGGTGGAACTTAGCCAGCGCCGATCGTAAGCAGGGAAAGTTGCCGATGATTCACGTTAAGCACCGAGCTAACTCGAATTATCCACTTACGCATGAATTAGGCGGGCCCACCGGGACGCGTTAAGGGGAAACCGCGTCGAGAAACCGCACACCTTCCTAACAGGAGGGGAAAGTTCCTTCCGTCTCCTCATCATCATCATCGTCGGTCGAAGAGAGATCTCGTTGCCGGGGAACTTTTGGGACTAATCGCTATCTCGCGCCATCCGGTTGCCCGCTATCACTTTTCGCCTCCTTCCCCTTCCCCTCTTCCCCCTCGTCGCGTAGAAATGACTGATTCGTTGTACGTGTACTTCGACCGAACACGTTTCCCTGCCAATTTCGTCACGGACCTCGTCACGTTTCTCGAGCCCTTTCCTCTCTTTTCTTTCTTTTATTTCTTCTTAGGTCGTCTGACGGTCAAGGACCTTTCCCTGTGGCGAAAATGCGTTCTTGGTAACTCGGTCTAAGTAAAGGTTCAATAGGGTTTATCCGTTTCCGAGGGACCGAGACATGCTAACGGCATTACAAAATATTTAAGTCAGAGTAGAGCTGTCCGATACGCTATATTAACTTAATGAGTACAAATATTAGTGCCATCAATAAAACGTCTTGCTTCCTAAAGAGCGAGACCTGCCATTGCATCTTTAACTCAAAGAAGAGCTCAAACTTTTTGTATAGGAATCGTTTATCTAATTTCTACGCGCATACCATCTTCCTTTTCTGAAAGAAATAATTCATGTATGAAAACGTCAAGATTCTCTCCGGAAAGAGATCGAAGTACTACCACTTCTTCGTGAAGAAGGAGCTCGGGAGCGACGTCGAGTTCAACCGCATCGTCTCCTTGCTCCTTTTCCGCACTCTTCGAGAGCGATCCCCGCGATCCGATCGATTCGATCGGGGCGACGGAGACCGGTTGCAAGCAACCGAGCGATGCGATTGATCGAGTTACGGGGGCGACTCGGAGATCCGCGATCTCGTTTGTTGAAATCCGGAGACGGGGAACGCGGGTTCGCTTTTACGCGGAAAAATCTGTGTCATTCGTTTAACGGAGCTGCGCACCAGCATCCGGCTTTTCCACGGGATTGCAACGCGCGATTCGATTCGCTCCGTGGGCGAATTAATTTTATCCTTCGCTTATCAAGTTGCACGCGCGCTTTAAGACGGTTCTCTACGGAAGAGTGCTCCCGTGAAGCTCAGCTTTCCGAGAAAGTCTGAACGTTGTTGATAGCGGAGTAGCCGCTTTCGTTATCTTCTTCTTATGTCCGATCGAAAAAGATATTGATTCCACGGGGATATTAAGAATTTACTTCTTCAAATTCGGGCATGCTAATTAAAATTTTTTTCGCCCAAGGAATTAATACGGTTCGCTTCAATATTAATGGCTGCAACGATAATACAATGGGAATATTCATCAACTATTAAAAATAGTCATCCATGCATTAATAAACAGTTACATTATTCATATCTATAATAATATATAGGTATATATATAATTGTTCATCTATTTTAGATGTACAACAATCAGTTTGTTTCGAAAATTACCATATTATCCCTTTATTTCTGGATTACAGCTTTTTCTTTTTTATTATTTTCTAACTAAAAATAATAATGATGACAGACAAAGAACGATCTAAATAATAATCGTGGAAATCAATTCACCAACTTTCGTGGAAAGATTTTGGCGTATTACATCACG
The DNA here is from genome assembly GCA_011638315.1 of Tetramorium parvispinum. Taxonomy (NCBI): domain Eukaryota; kingdom Metazoa; phylum Arthropoda; class Insecta; order Hymenoptera; family Formicidae; genus Tetramorium; species Tetramorium parvispinum. Next base: position 7,982 of record VBVR01005979.1, read on the forward strand.
AAATTGTCACACTGCTATTTCGCTGATATCAGCCGTAGATTTCTTGCTCCACATCGCAGGATTCCGATAGTACGCATCGCATCATACATCAGGGAACACGAATCCGTTTCCGATCGCGTTGCAAAGGAACGTCACGGCCGGCCAGCATCCGTTTTATTGGTTGCCATTGGTCTCGATCGTGCGCGTTCCGGCGCACTGGCTCGCTCTCAGCAAAATTCGGCCGTCCAGGCAGCATCGTTATGCTCGGCCACCGCCGTTGATACATCCGGCATGGAAATTATCGCGACTGTGGCGAACCAGCATGTGCTTAACAGAGCTTAACCGAGCTTACGACCGACCTCTCAAAGGCTCCGATACCGCGAAAACGTATCGTTTCCACGAAAATTCTAAACCCGCATTTAGTGTAAGTATGTCGCAACTTTATGCGTTCCGACTGCGTCGCCTGCTGATTGCAATTTTAAATTTCTTTATTTATTCTATTTTTCTATAAGTCTGTTTCCGGTTGGATGAGGCGTTTAATGGAAAAAAAATTTTTTTTTGTCAAAGAATACGATGACAATATAATCCTTGTAAAAGAAATTTCTACTATTACGAGAATTATAAATTAATGAAAGTACTATATAAGTTTTAATTGATTCATAGAGAAATTATTATTTGTTAGTAATAATAAATATTGAAATTTGGCTGATTTAAATTTCAAAATTATAAATTATATTATGAAGTCTCTGTATGAAGGCCTTTCGAGTTTCAAGTAACAACTATACGCTTCTTGTTAAGTTAAGTAGAAAATGAAGATTGAGGAGCATATGCAAAGGGACATTTGCAATTATCGGATTCATGAAATGTAATCAACGACGCATTGCATTGTTAAGATACGCGCATATCGATCGTGATCCCGATTGGACCGTTGATTGCGCGAACGGCAAGGTCCCGTAACGAATCGTTGTACACACTATGGACACATGAATTCTCTCTATCCCACCAGCGCTGGGGTAACGCATGCAAATCCCTGAACAAATGCGTAATTAACGTGTCCTAAACTGTCATGGACTAGTTACGGTAAAGCGCATATCAGCAAAGAACAAAAAAAAGAGAAGAGAAAATCATTGGAAAATGACACAGAATAATAGATTTATATTCCTAATAATATTTTATAATTTAAATTTTTTTTAAATTTTGCTTTGAAAAAAACGCATTTGATTGATATTTGAAGTAATCAACCTTTATGATTGATAGATGAACGTAAATGAAAATTCGTTAGTGATGTATGGGGTGCAATGTTGGCGATACTATCGAAAATGGTCAAAGAAAAGATGGGAAGCAGAGATGATCGAAAAGCATCGAAGCATAAAGAGAAAAAAGGAAAGAGAAATGGAGAAAGCGAGAGAGAGAGAGAGAGAGAGAGAGAGAGTTAAATCAACGAGATGATTTTCGATTCAACCCCAACATTCCGCCACCCTTTTCCCTCGTGCATTTCTATCTGTCTCGTAGTCTCATCTCCCGCTATTGTTGCCCCCCGTGGTTTATGCTAATGCCGTGCCACTGAATTTAACGTCTCGCGTGTACGCTCGTTTGCGTTTCGTGCATCAGACGCGGATACGCCCACGTGCGTATGAACTCCGCGGGGGTCGTTCGCAATTGAACCACGGGGTGAATATCTAAATTAATAATATACCACGGACATTATAATTGTAGCGGGACATTGTTAAACATTATTGTTATAGCAGTATCGTTGTTAAATGTAGTAACCGTGAAATTATAATTATTTCATTATTAAAGGAGAATATACAGAAACACGAAGTAGAGTATGAATTTAAAATACTATATTTGCTCTGCTTTCTTTTTTCTTTTCGTACTTTTCTATTTATGCCTGTCTTTTAACATCTTGTTATCATTAATTTCTTGTCTCGTGTGCTCACTTTTATATGTAAAAGTCTTGAACGAGGAAGAAGAAAAAGAGAGAGAGAGAGAGAGAGAGAGAAAGCACAGCTTTATACCACGCTCGCCCTTCTTCTAGCAAGATAATCAGTATTTTACACATACAATTTGCCATTTTGTTAACAAGCATTCCGAGTAACGAAATAAAGATATAATCTGTAGAGAACATCGCATCTCCCTCTATCTTTATTCCTTTATCTCTCTCTTTGCACCCTCCAAAGTATTCAATTCATAACGCGACATGTATTATTCGTGCGCACACACGCACACACGTGTATACGTATGGAAACATATACCTTCGGTAATATAATATGTATACATGTTTCCCCCTGCACTCAGGTCGCGAGATCGCATTACGCGATATCGATTGCATCCAGTCCGGACCGAAGGGAGCTTCCTTTTTCTGCTTCTCCCATTCAACCCTACCGTCTGTCTCGTCGCTAGTTTCTCTTTCTCTCCCGTGGCGTCCCCTTTTTTTAGACACAGTCGAGCTTCGTTAACGACCGCACGCTAATTAATCGAAGCGCCGCCTGATCAAGATGCCGAACGAAACCTTTAGCGCGCGGATCAAAAGGGGAGAGGAGAGAGAAACTCATCCGGTAACGCAAGCGAGGCACCTTTGGTCCACTAGCAAGATCGGCCCTCAGATACCGTTTCATTCGTACGTTGTATCCACCCCCGCGGCGATCGATTAGGGGCAACGGTTGTATATACAAGCCTCTCGAGAGAACGTTGTACGAAAATCCAAGATTATCTTGAATTTCTAACAGGCGCTTGTAATCTCTTGTCATTAATATTGTTCTTCAACAGAAGAATAATATACAATTGTAATATTGCACAGCTCAAAGTTGCATTTCAACTATTTTTGAAATTGGATATTTATTTCGGATGTTTCGAAATACCGACAGATCTCTCGACGCGTCTCTGTTTCGGCGTTTCATAAATAAGGATGAGACGCGAGGAACTCAAGATTAATTGGGCGTACGTCACGTTTCACGCTGCAGTAACATTTTTACATCCGCGTGAGCTTACTGCGAATTACGCATCGGCGACCCGATAGCGCGAGCGCGCGACGAACGAACCATCGAGAACGTTCCCTTTTTTTT